>CAUYQV010016713.1:0-39913 GCA_963574575.1 Galagoides demidoff | reverse complement strand
TTCTGAGCAAAGTATCACAAGAATGGAGGAAAAAGTATCCAATGTACACACCTTTATTATGAAACTAATTTATACCTTTTATATGAAAGCTATAACCAAATAGCCTAAGAATGTGGGGAGGGGGGAGGGAGAAGGGAGGGGAAAATGGGTGGAGGGAGGGGGATTGGAGGGACCATTTTTGAGTTATATCTTACAGGGGTACAAGTGAAACTCTCTAAGAGTAGAATCAGAACGTTTTAAAACTATAACTGAGAAAATGACATGAAGGCTGTGTTGACCAGTTTGACGGAAGTATTTCAGTTTGCATGTGAAAACCCCACACTGTACCCCAGAAGGGCATTAATGTACATAGTTACCATTCAATAAAATTAAAAAAAAAAAAAAAGCAGACTACAACAAATGAATAGAAATTTGGGGAAGAAAAGCAAAAAGAGGAGAGAAAAAGAGGGAAGAGAAATAGGGTCTGGCTTAGTAGATATCTAATGGACTAGAAGAACAAGGATGTTGAATTTCTGATTTAAAATCATTTGCATTTAAATGCTCAGTAAAGTCTGCTACAGATATAAAGACCCTGTATAAGTGGGAAGGGTTGGTGGGAAATCAAAGGGAGGGAGCGATTTCCTTGTCTGGACAATGGGAAGCAACATCACGAAGCATCACTATAACTGTAAAAGCCAATGCTTGGGCTCGGCGCCTGTGGCTCAATCGGCTAAGGCGCCAGCCACATACACCTAAGGTGGCAGGTTCAAATCCCCAGCCCAGGTCCACCAAACAACAATGACGGCTGCAACCAAAAAATGGCCAGGCGTTGTGGCGGGTGCCTGTGGTCCCAGCTACTTGGGGGGCTGAGGCAGGAGACACGCTTGAGCCCAGGAGTTGGAGGTTGCTATGAGCTGTGATGCCATGGCACTCTACCTAGGGGGATAGCTTGAGGCTCCGTCTCAAAAAAAAAAAAAAGCCTACACTTGGACCCAAGCTTCACTCCCTCCCACTTACTGATTTTTGGAACTAATTTTTTTAATCTTTTGGTTTCTAGTCAAGTATCATACCAGTACTCAAACAAGAATAAGTATAATATCAAGCATTTATTGACCAGGTACTCTAGACCATCAAAAAGCACAGAATTAAATGGCACAAACATCCCCCATAGTGGAGAGCTTAAGTAGGTTTGATTATGAAGTAGATTAACATTAGGAATTCCCAGGGGATTAAGCATAATGAAGTTACTCTGATTTCATATAGGAAGAAGAAAGATGAGGAGAAGGAGGAGGAATAGGAGATTGGGTCAGATCTGATATGAATCTGACCCAATTTCTTGCATAGCTATTTGAGTTAAACTAAGCATATGAAACATTAAATGCCCATTTAACATTAGGGAGTAGGAGAGTTGAAAATGTAAGAATATTCCAAGCATCAGGAGTGAGAACTGGAACAGATTAGGCATAGCGTAAGAGGATCTGTTAGAAACAAACTGGGAAGAGTTCGCTCCCTTTTACTGTAACTGGCCGATAAAATATTTCAAGGCCATAGAATGGGAGATAGATGAAATGCTACTTTGTGTGTGTAATCTCACAATTGATGCCATCTAGCAACTTTACAAGATGTTCCCCAATGGGCTCCCTGCAAATTGAAATAGACCCTGAGATTGCACTGTGGCTCTAGTTGGTAAAATGACTTCTGCACCCGTGTAGGGGACAGGTCTTAAAAACTTCTCACGGGTTTGTCTTTCAGAGTACAGATAATCTTTCCAGGTTGAGTATTTTAGGATGGTCTCCCATTCCACTTCTGGCCCTGGCCCATTTAACAACTGTCTTAATGACTGTCCTTCAGCTATTGTTTTGTTGGAAATAAACCATGACTCCTTCCGCAGGCCTTTGCCACTGAACTGTCGTATGATGATTGGCCTCAAGTGTCAACTTAGGCTATGGTGCCCTCTTGCTTAACCCAACTCTTGTCTAGATGTTGTAAAGCTGTTTTGTAGATGTGATTAACATTTACAACCATTGACTTTAAGTGGAGAAGATAATGTGGAAGGGCCAACTCCAATCCTTGAAGACCTTAAGGAGCAAAAACTGAGCTTTTTCAGAGAAGAAGGACTTCTACCTGGAGACTATAACCTAGAAATCCCACCTGAGATTTCAGTCTGCCCTACAGATTGTGTAGACTTACAGATTTTCCTGCTCCCTAAGTCATCATGAGAGCCAATTCCTTAAAATATCTCTCCCTCTCTCCCCTGCCTCTGTAGCCCCCCATATATGGAAGAGATCTAGCTTGAATCTGTGAATTCTTTTGTGACTCTGGTGTGAATGTATAAATATATCCTATTGATCCCCTCTCTCTGGAGAATTATGAACAATACTTGTTTCCTGGGGACATCGGCCTAGAGAAAAGACCTAGGGTACCATGAAAGGGGACGGGGAATGTTTACATGGAAGAAAGGTACAAAATAGCTTTCCTTTTGCTTCCCAGGGCAGCACCAGTAGCTGAAAGTGACAGGAAAAATTCTAATAATTTCACTTGGCAAAGAAATTGCCAGACTGCTTTCACTCCATCTTTGGAAGAGTTGAACTATCTCAGAGGATAATGTGGTTGGCGCTCTAGGGTAGCACAAAAAAAAAATGTGGGCTTTAGAAAAGAATTTGTGTTAAAACCCTGGCTTCATTGCTCAGTCACTGTGCAGCTGTGGACAAGTAACACAGTTGGCAGTCCTCAGTTTCTTTACCTGTAAAATTCAGATAACAGCAGTACTCACTTGGAATCCAACACAGTGAGGAATCAGAAGGATAACACAGAGACAGCAAGAAGCATTACCGTAGTCTGGTTTGTGACATGGTGGTAAGTTGAATAATCGGTCAACAAATCTTCATTCTCTCTTTCTTCTGGCACTCTGGAAGAAATTGAATAGGAACTTGTTCACACAATGTAAGTGAAGGTATTAGGGCTTTTCCAAGAAAGATGTTTTAATCCACAAGCCTATACGTGTAAGAATGAGAACTAGAACCCAAGTCAAAATCTATCTTCTAAAGCCCATTCTCTTATTATAAATATTGACTAGAATTATGTATAAGATACTGTGGAGGGTATGGTATTTAAACATATGGTACACATCACTGCCTTTCCCTAATTTCCACACCGTTTCCTTGTCCTCAGAGTTCATAAGTCCTATCATCCCATAGCCTGTCTTAACTCCCCATTACCTTATTGTTAAACTGGTGCATCAAACAGGAATAGGCATTAAAAGAAAATCATTTTAGGCATTAAAAAAATAAGGTGACATAATACAGGGAACTAGAACCTAAAAACCATAAGAAGGCTAGAGGAGAGAAGGGCAGAGAAATCTGCTACCAGATTTCCAGTTTACCACCAGCTTTCAGGGAATCTGATCACCAAAGTTGGAGAACTGCAGACACCAGAATTGGTGTTCACAGTTGTCCATGGCATGGGACAGGTAAATCATGGGAGTGTCTGCCCAAATGTTGCTATAAAACTTTTGCTTCTACCTTTAAAGCTCTCTTTGGGAGAGTGCGTGCTACGGATTGAATGTTTGCACCCCCATCCTTTTATAAATCCATATGTTGAAACCCTAATTCCCAGTGTGATGGTATTTTGAGGCAGAGTCTTGGGGAGGTAATTATATTATGAGAGTGGAGCCTCCATGAATGGCATTAGTGCCTCCATAAGAAGAGATATGAGAGGAGTGACCCTGCCTGCTGTCATGTGAGGATAGAGCAGGCAGGTGAACATCTGGAAGCCAGGAAAAGGGCCCTCCCCTGGAGCAGAATTAATGGCACCTTAGTCTTGGACTTTTCAGGCTCTAGAACTGTGATACATAAATTTCTATTGTTTAAGTCACCAGACAGTAACCAGTTTATGGCATTTCTTTATTATAGCAGCTTGCTTGAGGAGACAGAATATGAACCAACTGGAACCTAGGATTGCAGGAAATTCAGTTCCAGGGTTTTCTCAATTGCACCGTAGGGAGAGTATAGAAGGGAGGCAGAATGGTACTGAATACTGAAATATTGGTGGGCAAACATTGGGTACAATCTTTCCTTTGACCTCTCCTTATCTGTACCTACATCCCTAATATTTAAGTTCCATATATGAACCAAGCAATGGTATCGTGTTTCTACTTAACATGATACAACTCTATATTGTATAAGCAAAGACATACCTACTCTCTGCCCTAAGGAAGAAGGCTCTAGTCCCATCGAACACTGTGTCCATCTCTGGCAGGTGTTTGTTCTCCTTCTATTCAATTCCAATCAGCCAATCACTCTTTAATGTTCTTTAACCTAAAGAATGAACATTTCCACCAATGTTTTTTATGCATGATAGTAAGAGATGAGGAATTTTCAAATTTAATTGATTATTATAAGTATTTAGATAACAAAGCAAGGAAGAAATTGTGCAAATATTTTACAACCCTCTTTTTCGTTTGTTGCTTGCAATGGCGTATGGGGCCACAGGTGATGTTCAGAACTTACTTCCTTCACCATCTGTGCTATGTTCCCTTTGTACTCAGCTGGAATCTCAGATGTAAGTTTTCTCTGGTGGGGTCACAAACTTTCCCTCATGAAATGTGGCCATGTCTGTTTTTACTATGGTCTTTGATTAACTTAAGCCATATGAAATGGAGTTATTAGGAGACTCCCCTTCCCTCTCTCCTCCCAAAGACAAGTATTTTCAGGTTTCAAGTAGACTCATCCCTGGTCTGTCCCTCTTGGAATATATCCGCATCCAAATTCCTTGAATTTCGGCCAATGCTAATTGCAAACCATCTCCTTCCCTCAGGTCAGATTTATCCACATCTCCCCAGGACAAGCTAGGGGATCCCATCAAGTTTACAGAAGGCCATCCTGCCTCTAAGGTAAGTCACTACCATTCAAGGAAATGTGAGCCGCCATTGTCACTGAACCCAGGACCCCATAGGTTACAGTTTACTCTGCCTCACCAACAGGTGCTGCATTACCCAGCCACGTGTCTGCCCAAACCCTGGGTTCTGTCACTGGCTAGATCATGCAAATGCCTTCTTCTTCTCTTCCTCCTCCTATATCTTGCATGTGTATGTCTCTGAACAGAATGCAAACCAGGATCCTATCAGCAAGGGATTAAGGGAAACAGTCCCCAGGTCCTGTTTTGCACCTGCGACATCAAGGAGACGAAATCAGGAATTGGAGGTGGTGCTGAACACCAGCAAAGAAATGTCTGGCCCATGAGGATTATGAATTCCACCAGCATTTATGACTTTTAGTACTTCCCATGCTTCCCTTGGCATTGCTATCACCTCAGCACCCAGCCTAGGATCTAGCACATAGTAGGGGCACAGCAAACATTGAACCTAAGAGAATTATTACCTGGGTTCACAACTATGAAAGCCAAGCTCTGCACTCCTTTTACTCTTTACTAGAGAAAAGGAACATTTCCATTTCCGCCACCCACCATGTCAAGAAAGACAGAAATGGCTTTTAATGTTTTTTTGCTGCTGGAAGAATTAACTCAATCATGTGCTCTGACCAACTCACATGAAATTAACCTCCTCAGTCTACCAAATGGTAGGGGGGAGGGAAAACTTTAGGAAGTAGGTAAAGCCAACCTTATCTGCTGCTATAATTCCCCTACCCCCCGCTAGGTTTGAAAGGCCTCATTAAAAAGATCGGGGCCATGATTCCACAGGGATTTATAAACTCATCAGGGAAATGTCAGAGAATGAGATAATGAAGACAACAGACTATTTGCTGAGTTATCACCAAAGCCACACTGTATTTAGCTGTAAGCACTGTACACGGTGGCTTAATTAGAAACGCTGGTTAACCCAGAGTCAGACTGACATTTTATCTTGCGGTCACACTTCTAAATTATGCCTCAAATGGAATATGAGTATAGTATACGGTAGTAGCCAAGAAATCCAACTCTGACATTGCCTACATGGCTCAGAGGAAATACGGCAATAGGCCTAGAACAGCGGTTCTCAACCTGTGGGTCGCAACCCCTTTGGGAGTCTCCTGCATATCAGATATTTACATTACGATTCATAACAGTAGCAAAATTACAGTTATGAAGTAGCAATGGAAATAATTTTATGGTTGGGGGTCACCACAACATAAGGAATTATATTAAAGGGTCGAGGCATTAGGAAGGTTGAGAACCACTGGCCTAGATGATAACCAGACAATAGCATCCAAGGACCTTCGCTTATTCACCAATAAGCTAGTGCAGTAGGAGGCACTTGGGAAGATCTATTTATAAGCAACCTGGTCCTAAAGTTCTAGTAGGTTACACTCTAGGAAGGAGAAAGGGGGAACATTGTTTCTTCTCTCTGAATCTCAGTTTCCTCTTCTGGAAAATGGAGGTAGTCCTAGTTCATACCTGGGAGGGTTGTTAGGAGCCATAAAAGATAAGTGACACAGAAGCTTTCTGTGAGATAGAGGGAGGATAGACAGACAGATGGTAGACCTAATAAATGAGATAGATAGTAGATAGATACATCCAGATAGATGTGATAAATACATATATGTAGAGACACATGCATATACAGAAGGTACCAAAAAGTGCATGTATATTTTAAGAAAGGAAAAAACTACATTAAAATTGTAATACTGCATACGAATAACAAAAGACGAATACAAGTGACGTTGAGCACCTCTTATAATTGCAGAAGTTAAGCAGGACTTGAGTATTACAAATTTAATACAGTTTTTTCATTTCTTATAAAGTGCACACATTTTTGGCCCTGTCTGCATATAGACACACGTGTGTGTGTGTGTGTGTGTGTGTGTGCGTTTGTGTATATAGGAAGCTCTCTGTGCTTTCCTGGTTGTCAGAGACTCGGGGAAGCCCAGAAAGGCCAATATAAAAACTGCTTGGATTTTGAATGTGTTTCCCACCCCACACAAATCCACAGCCCAGCATGAAACATTTCCCTCTTCAGAAGTCCTGAGGAGCCTGAATGGAATACAGGAGGGTGTAGATCCATCCCTGGGAAGGGCACTGCAGGGGAAGGGCATGGCCTGGACAAAGGCACAGCAGGCTGGAAACCGTGCTGTGGGGAGGATGAGGAGCAGCAGGCCTCCTCTGGCTGGAGCACAGAGAGCTGCAGGGCAGAGCACTGGCTGCAGCTAGGGCAGGGCTCGCAAAGTCCTGTAAACTCCTAAAGGCAGGCAAGGAATCTTACTTCCCACCTTACCTGGGAGTCCAGTAAAGTCCAAAAAGTCTAGTTTGAAGTCCCCATCTGGTAAGTAGAGGCGGTGAACTTGAGTGTCCTCCATCATTCACGCCCCGGGCCTCTGGGGAGGTGACTGTGTAGAATGAATATTTAGAAATCATACTTTATTATTATTGCTGTTAATCAAGTGTTAAGCAGTAACCACAACAAAGATAACTGAACTGTAATGTTTCTGAGTTCATCAGGGCTATAGAGGACTCTTGCAGCTTGTACTCTCAATCTGTGTCTCATGTAATCATTTATGCGATCACAACATGGGGCCATCAGGGATGAAGTGGGTACTGGGGATAGTTGACCTTCAAACCCACAGGTGGAATGAACAGAGGCATGGCTCTGGTCCTTACAATTAATCCAAGGAAAAAAGATGACACTTCTTATGGTCTTCCAGGAAGTATCTTCACTGGCCCTGGGGGCAGCATCTTGAAAGAGGGTAGAAAATAACCCTGCCAATGGCTTCTCTGAGTTGTGCAAGGGAAACCCCCTCCTGTAAGAAAGGAAGCAGAGCTGACACAAGACTGCAAGCACCAGGGTCAGAGTCCCTGGGGAGGAAGTCTATAGACCACATCTTCCCAGGGAGGTCAAACAGCAGGAATCAAAACAGAAAGGTTTCTGAAGACATGTATGCCGGAAAGGTCAAAGCCAGCCCCACTTGGCTAGAACTTCCAGAGACAAATGATTGATGAACCACAACATCCAAGCGCGGCGTACATCCCACCTTCTGGGCAAGGATGGTTCTGCCTGCCGGTGTCTTTCTCATTTCTGCAGGAAGTGGGTGGGCCAGAAACACCCTCGGAATGACGTGGAAGAGAAAGGAGAGTGTCCTGTTCAATTTTTATTTGCAGAGGGTGATTGCCAAGGAAAGTACATTTGTCCAGAATTCAGGAGGTCGGAGTACTATGGTCTGTAGCACTGATTTTCAACTGGTGTCCCACGGGATGATCTTAGGTGTAAAATTTTTTAAAGATGACTAATTAAATTATTTTTGAAAGAAGCTCAAATCACAGTAAGTATATTCTTTTTAATCAACACAATCGAAGTGTGCCACGGAAGTTTAAATAGGTTCAAAAGTGCTTTGAGATAAAAAAAAAAAAAGATGGAAAAACATCAGCCTAGAGGCTAAGAAACCAGTAAATTTGGGTCCCAATCCAAATTCTGTCTCAGAACCAGACTAAGACAGGGTTCCAGGGTGTGCCAAGCTAAATCGGAAACGTGGTCTCCACTCCAGACTCCTGCTTTGGCGATTTACCCCCGCCGTAGTAGAAAGCATGGTGAACAAAAATTTAAGAGAGATACAAACATTCTAATATTATTTTATAAAATGTTATAAAAATAAAAATGACAAGCTTGTCCTGGGTGCTGTGTCTGTCCCCACTTCTCTTCACGATGCGATCTCAGCACAGTTGTTTGAAGTCTCCAGGTCTCACTGTTCTCGCCTGCAAGGATTTAACAGGAAGAGCATTTTTTTGCATGGGTTGAGGAGCAAGTTTTAGTCCTAAGCACAGAAACAGGAAGGTTACTTAAAGTCCTCGGAGGGAAGAGGTGAGACTCCAACCTCCTTGATGGCCAAGGTGTATAACTCATTCTCATAACTTTCAAAGGTGAATTAAATAAAAAGACAGATAAGGCATTTTCCTCAAACACTTTGTTTGAAAAGAAATGACTGTAGATCTTTTTTCTCCTTGGGGCATAATGTCAGTTAATAGCCTAGAATATATTCTTCATGATATTAAGAAAATATTCTCCCATTCTTACAATTAAACTTTCAAAATGATAATGGATTGAATTGATTTTTTTTTTGAGACAGAGCCTCAAGCTTTCCCCCTGAGTAGAGTGCTGTGGCATCACAGCTCACAGCAACCTCCAACTCCTGGGCTCAAGCGAGTCTCCTGCCTCAGCCTCCCAAGTAGCTGGGACCACAGGCACCCACCACAAGGCCGGCTATTTTTTGGTTGCAGCCATCATTTTTGTTTGGCAGGCCCCGGGCTGGATTCGAACCTGCCACCTGAGCCATAGGCGCTGAGCCAATGGATTGAATTGATAACTTATCCTGTTATATTCACTTATTGATTTATAGATTCATTATTTTGAGATGGTAATATAAGCTAAAGTAATATATTAACATTTTTCTTAATACTGATCATTTCTTATACTTGAGATAAACTTTTTGTAGGTTTATATTATTTTAATATGTCATTAAGTTCTACTTACTGAGGTTGTTTTTAGTCACACAGTTCTAAATTCACAGGTGGTGTTATTTTATAACATTTTTGGTCATCTTGGTCAGGATCACAAACATCTCTGCCATACAGGAGAAATTTTACAGCTTTCCGTCTTTTTTAGAGCAGAAAACACCCACACTAAATGTTTCTCTTTTTTTTATTACTTGGTATAATTTCAAATTCTTATTTGACTTTATATCAACATGCTATTATAAATTTGTGTAGAAACCATTTAAGATTTTCTGTTACTAATAGAATATGATTATGTGTTGCTCGTAATCACATTCATAACCACGCACTTATTTTTAGTTTCTATTTTTACATTCCCTTTTTCCTAATTTTGATTATTTGAGTTTTCTCTCCTTTTTTGCTAATTAGTCAATTTATTAAATATTTTTTAAAAGTAGATTTCTTACTAAGTTACATGCATCTCAAATTTATTGCTGTTTGGGTAGATGCTATAATTATTTTTTCTTTAAAACTTTAGTTAGGGCTCGGCGCCTGTGGCTCAATCGGCTAAGGCGCCAGCCACGTACACCTAAGGTGGCGGGTTTGAATCCCCAGCCCGGGCCCGCCAAACAATGATGGCTGCAACCAAAACATGGCCGGGCATTGTGGCCGGCGCCTGTGGTCCCAGCTACTTGGGAGGCGGAGGCAGGAGACTCGCTTGAGCCCAGGAGTTGGAGGTTGCTGTGAGCTGTGATGCCATAGCACTCTACCCAGGGGGACAGCTTGAGGCTCCATCTCAAAAAAAAAAAAAAAATCATGGCACTCTACCCAGGGTGGCAAAATGAGACTCTGCTTCCAAAATAAAGAATAACTCCCAATATCAGGTGACCTGTGTGTGAGGCTTTGGGGGAAACACAGCGAGTTGGAACACAGGTTGTGCCACTCCTGAACTGTGCGCTCAGGGAGGATTGTGCCACTCCTGAGCTATGTCCTATTTGTGAAATACTGAGTCTGCCTCAGTTTATTTTTCTGGAAAATGAGTACCTACCCCGCAGGGTTGTTGGATGAATAAATGAGATTCTCAATGATTTATTCATTTCTGCATTCACCTCTGTATCGAGTAATCCCCTACTGTGTGCCAGTTGCTAGTCTAGGTGCCAAGGATATAGCAGCAATCCAAGCCTCTGTCCTCAGAACATTCTAGTAAGTAAAGAAAACCAAATAAATATGTAAAATACAGATTATCTACCATTTATAGTGGTTCTACTTAAATGGATTTTTTACTTTACAGTGGGCTTTTGAGGGTATTAAACCTATCTTTGACTTACAGTGTTTTCTACTTACAGTAGGTCTTTGGGTTCATAACCCCACAGTAGGTCAAGGAGCAGCTGTATGTGGTATATTAGATGCTAATAAGTCATACAGACCAAAATAGTCAGGATAAAGATAGTGGAGGTGAGCATCTAGGGTGGAACAGTATATGTTTCCTATTTTAGCTGGCCCAGCTGGGTTTGAACCCACCAGCCTGGATGTACGTGGCTGGCACCATAACCATGTGCTACAGGCGCCAAACCTGTGTTTCCTATTTTAAATTGGGTAGTTAGGGAAAGACTCTCTGATGAGGTGATATTTGAGCAAAGACCTGAAGAAAGTTAGGTAGCCAGCCATGTGGTTGTGGGAGTGGGGGAAGTGTTGCAAGCAGTGAGGGCAGTAAATGCAAATTCCTAAGGTAACAAGGTGCTTGGCAAGTTCAAGGTACAGTTAGAAGCAGAGTGAGCATAGGAACGTGGTTAGAAGTAAAGAGAGAGAGGTAACAGGCCCAGGTTATGTAGGGCCTGCGAGATCATTATAGGGACTTGGGCGTCTACTCTGTCTGAGATAGAAAGCCATTGAAGGACTTTGAGGAAGTGGTGCCTGATCTGACTTTACTTAAAAGGTAAGCAGCTCTCTGACTGCTCTGTGGACAAGACTTGGGGAAAGGACAGAATTGGGTCAGTTAGATTACTGCAGTGATCACTCAGTCAAAAGATGGCAGGGCTTGGATGAGAGAGGCAGTGAAAAGTGTTTGGCTTCCAGTTGTGTTTTGTTTTGTTTTGAGATAGTCTCACTTTGTTGCCTTGGGTAGAGTGCTGTGACGTAATAGCCCACAGCAACCTCAAACTCTTGGGCTCAAGTGATTCTTTTGCCTCAGCCTCCCAAGTAGCTGGGATTATAGGCACCTACCATAATGCCTAGCTATTTTTTTTTGGAGATGGGGTCTTGCTCTTGTTCAGGCTGGTCTCAAACTCCTAGGCTCAAGCAATCCACCTGCCTCAACCTCCCAGAATGCTAGGATTACAGGCATCAGCCACCAGGTCCCACCTTCTGGGTATATTTTGAAGGTAGAGCTGGGAGGAGTTGCTGGTGGATGTGAGGGATAAAGGAAAGAGCAGTCAGGGTGCCTGCAAAGTTTTATACCTGAGTGGTGAGAAGGCTGGCATTGCTGTTCAATGAGATGAGACTAGGTGGGTTTGGATGTCTGGGGTGGGAGTGCACAGCAGGTGCACAGCTTCTGGCATGTTCAGAGCAATAGGATCTGGGTGTTCTTTTAGACACCCAGGATGTCAAGTAAGCAGGTGGCTGTTCAAGCCTGGAGTCCAAGAGGAGGGCTTGCCTGGGATATAAGCACTGGAGTCTTTGGCATATATGAGGACCCATGGGACTGGATAGGGTCACCTTGAAGGTGAGGGTAGTCAGAGAAGTATGCATGCAAAGGGCTTGAGCCAGGCCCCCACATGAGAGAAACCAGCAGAGGAGACTGGTAAGAAACACTGCTGATAGGCGAATGTGGTGGCAGTCACCTGTAGTCCCAGCTGCTCAGGAGGCTGGGGCAAGAGGATAGCTCAAGCCCAAGAGTTTGAGGTTGCTGTGAGCTATGATGCCATAGCACTCTCTAGCCTGGGTGATAGAGTGAGACTCTGTCTTATAAAAACAAAAAGAAATACTAATAAGGCAGGAGTATGAGCCAAGAGGTAACATTCTGCTAGCCAAGGGATAGGTATTTCAAAAATCATAACAGAGGCTGGGTGCGATGGCTTATGCCTGTAAGCCTAGCACTTGGGAGGCTGAGGTGGGTAGATTGCCTAAGCTCACAGGTTTAAGACCAGCCTGAGCCAGAGAGACACCTCCTCTCTAAAGAAAAAAAAAAAAATAGCCGGGCATTGTGGTGGGTGCCTATAGTCCGAGCTGCTCGAGAGACTGAGACAAGAAGATTGCTTGAGCCCAAGAGTTAGAGGTTGCTATGAGCTATGACACCACAGCACTCTACTGGGGGCAAAAAAGTAAGACTCAGTTTAAAAAAAAAAACATACCAGATGCTTGTGGACCTCAGGTGGGAACTGACCATTCTTGGCCTTGATGGAGCCTTTTAGGAGGGCATACTAGGGAGCACAGTAGAGTGGGAGGAGGTGGAGAAGGTGAGTAAAGACCACAGGGCTGTGGTTTGCTGAGAGGGAGGAGAACACAGACTGTATCTTATGGCAAATGTTGGGTCAAGGGAGGCTTCTGTGGGCGATGGGACAGAATGTTAATAATGTGCTGTCGGAAATTACTGGCAAAAGAGAGCAAAAGGATGCTGCAGAGATGAGAGGGACAATTACTGAAGCTGAGTCCTTGAGAAAGGAAAAGAAGACAGTCTAGTGCCTCACACAAGTGGAAAGGCCAAACTTAGCAGCAGGAGGGAAGGCAGACTGTAGGTGCAGGTGGGTTGGTAGCTGGGGTGGTGGGAGCAGGTGGGTGGCTTCTTCTAAGTCCTTCTGTTTTCTCCACAATGCAGGAAGCAGGGTCATCAGCTGAGAAAGAGGAGGGAAGAAGGTGTTGGCGATTTGAGAAAGAGGAAAAGATGTAACTGGCCATTTTGGGATGGGAGAGCACATGGACTGGGAAAACAGGCCAGGCAACACCAGGGCCCCTCAGAGTGGGTCCCTGTGAATGGGAAGTGAGACCAGTCAGCAGGGTTGTCTTATTTTTGCCAGTTGTATGGAGGTGGCTTAGAGTAGAAAGGGTGTTAGAATCACCTGGGGCTGCGCTGCCAGGCACCTGCAGGGCTGGGGAGTCACAGGGATATAAAGTGAGCCTGATACTGGACCACAAGTACAGGCTGGTAAAGGAGGAAAGAGGATGTGGAGATGGGGGGTGGAAGCCAGAGGGGGCCCAAGAAACAGTGGACTGCAGGTCCTGGGTGTAGTGTCAAATGCTGGATTTGGGGCACATGAGGGAATGAGCTGGAGAAAATTAGAAAGCCCATGGTTGGAGCTTAGATACTTAAAATTATGGAGGCAGCTTAGTCACTAGGAAGTGACCCAGACAGCGAGTGGCTTGGAGAGGTAGAACATAGGATGAGGCCAGAATAGTGGTAAACCATCTGTGTGGATGTGAAAACCATAGCACTAGGAACTCTGGTGAGGGGCAGTGTAGGAGAGCCACAGGCATCTGAGAAGTGGCATGGGAGGACCATCCTGGGGGTTCTGTGTGGATCTCTAGGCGACTGAAACAAGCTGCGGCATGAGTTTCAAAGCTGGGGGGTGGGGTTAGAGCAGAGAAAGGAACAGTGATCTGGAAGTGACAGGAGCAAGAATGGGGCGGGTGTGGGAAGAAGGGACACAATGCTGTGAAGGAAGAGCCAGGCTGTGGCCAAAACAAGAGGGTGAAGGGATGTCGGAGGTTTGAGCTGGGGTTTATGAGACTGAGCAACAGAGGGCCCAGTGAAGGGGCCTAGAAGGGTAGAAGTCAGGGCCACAAGGTGATAGAGCCCAGGAGATGGGGATGGTTTGGCTCCTGAGCCACTCAGAGTGATGGAAAGCAGGATTAATGCATCCCACAGAGAGAGCCCTGCTGGTCTTCTGGGCATTCTGTAGTGGTGAGGGAGGTGGGTGGGTCTAGAGCAGAGCTCTGGAGTCCTCTCTTTCCTCTGAAGGCAGCCAGGGTAAGGGTGATCTTTCTGGGAGTATAGGAAGGTGACCAGTTTCAAGCTGTTGGTATAAGGCCTTGCAGGTACTCAGCAGGACGTAGGGTGAGCATCCTCTCTGCTTCCCTACCTGGGGCTGTAATCCTTGGGCTGAGGGTGCTCTGTCTTGGAAGGATAAAACACAAACCTTCAGTTGACTGAGGCCAGAGATTTGGTCTAATTGAGGCTAGGAAAGAGAGTTTCTGACATCCTATTGACTTAGGGCAACAGTTCTCAACCTGTAGGTTGCGACCCCTTTGGGGGTCTCCTGCATATCTGATATTTACATTACAATACATAACAGTAGCAAAATTACAGTTATGAAGTAGCAACAAAAATAATTTTATGGTTGGGGGTCACCACAACATGAGCTGTATTAAAGGGTCTCGGCATTAGGAATGTTGAGAACCACTGACTTAGGGGGTGGGGGTTTAATCTCATATTGTAAAGTCTACCAAGCATTGTCCCGCCGTAGATCTTACCTGGTCCTCTGGATAGCCATTTGTGGAGAACACAGGGCCAGAAAGGGCAAGTGATTTGCCCAGTGACCCACAGTTAGGAAAGTGGCTCTTGGGGCTCTAGGTCTTTTGTTCTTCTAGGTCACCATTCTTCTGACCCCAAATGCTCTTTCATTCTTCTCTGGCCAGGGAAGGGCTCAGGGGGACGGGAAGGAGGCTTGTTGGCTGGGGCCAGACCCTGTTGCTGAGGCAGAAGTGTTTAGTCTCCTCCTGACACAGGCCTTGCTCCCTAGTTCTCATTGTGAAGCTCTGAATCTGTGTTCTCTCCCTCCCTTCTCTCCTTCCCTCCCCATGCTGCAGTACATGCTGTGGAGAGTAAGTGGCCCTGCCCCCAGGGAGGCCAAGCCCCCACTTCTGGGGCAGCCTTCCTTCCCAGGATGGGGGGAGGTCAGAGGGGTCTGGGATTGGCACCTTCTCTGGCCTGCTGAGTATAAAAAGCATTGGAATGTGTTTCAAGGTACATTTCCTAGCAAGAGGGATTGGGGTTAGAGGGCAGGAAGAACTTGTTCTAGAACAGTTGGTATAGGGTGCTGGTGGGATGTCCTTTGGGAATTTTTGAGGGTAGGCTCAGGGGAGAGCCTGGGTAGCATTCTATTTAATCTCGGTCATACTTTGGGGCTCAGTGTTGTGGCATCAGCCCTAGTTAATGAAAGACCTCAGTTATAATTTGTTTCCTGAGGTGCAGGCAGGGCGTGGTGGGAAAGAAGGCCTGGAGTTCTGATGTCTGTCAGGGAGGGAGTGGGGTCCATGTTCTTATGACCCTCAACAAGGGCATGGGCTGTCACATAGGCCCAAGTCAGGCCTTTCTAACTGTCCTTAAGCAGAACTAGACTGAAGAAGCAGGCAGGCCATACTCTGGAGGGAGGAGGGACGGGCCTGAGCCAGGACTCTGAGGGGCCAGGGGCTGGTGCCATCCCCCTAATAGCACCTTTTCCCTTCTCTCCTACCTAGTCCATGACCTGCAGAGCTTCGGCCTTGACAATGTACGTACCAGGTGGAGCCCATGGGGGCAGTTTGGGTGGGAGACTTGGTTGGTGCTTCATTTCTCTGTAGGGACATCCTTGGGGGGAGCACATGTGGAAGGGTGTGCCATGTTCTGACGGGATCCTGCCTGAAGGTTAAGTGACAGGGACATTTAAATTGAGATCTGAGCAGACCAGGGGCAAGGATGGGGCAGGACAGGAGCCTCCTAGACAGAGACTCCAGGGCGAGGTCAGGAGAGAGTGTGGCACATCTGAGGAACTACAGGGCAGGGGTGGGAGGGTGAGACTGAAGAAGTCAGCAGGGACCAGACCACATAAGACTCAGAGGCCACGCTGAGGAGACTGGTCTTTCCTAAGAACTGTGGGAAGCTGTGGCCTACTTTAAGCAGGGTCGTGGCATAATCACACCTGCTTGTTTAGTGGCTGAATGTGATGTGCACAGGAACAGGAAGGAGTGCCTCTGGGGCCTCTAGCTTAGGCCTCCATGGCTTGAGACCTGTAGGCTATTCAGAACAGCAGTGCCTAGGAGGGAAATGGGGTTCCTGTCTCAGGCAGGCTCTCCCCTTAGAGCAGTAGCTTTTCCCAGGCCCCTCCCTCTCACTGCTGCTGTAACACAGAGCTGGGGTGGCGGGGGGCCATGGGGCTCAGGCGCTGGTGTTGCTTGCAGATCAACATGACCCACTACATCCAGCACTTGTCATTCGGGGAGGACTACCCAGGCATTGTGAACCCCCTGGACCACACTAATGTCACCGCACCCCAAGGTACGAGCCTAGCAGGTAGCCCCTAGCCACCAAATGTCCACATGGCACCCATGCCAGTACTCTCTTCCCCTTGCAGCCTCCATGATGTTCCAGTACTTTGTGAAGGTGGTACCCACGGTGTACATGAAGGTGGACGGGGAGGTGAGTCTGAGGGAGCTCAGGTATCAGAGTCTCCGCCTGGCACCAAGCCCTTGAGTTCCTTCATTTAGTTCCTTCAACCCAGGAAGTGAAGTGCTGCTCTCATCCCCATATGATGGATGAAAAACTGAGGCTCAGAGCGGGTAGGTGACTTGCCCTCACAGGCAGAGTTCAGGCCCAAGGCTGCCAGATTTCAAAACACTTCTCTTTTCTGCTGTCCACACTGCCTCCATCCCTTCCCCCGGGGCCCACTGCATCTGCCTCACTGTCCCCCGTGGACTGCACTGGGTGGGGCTTAGTCAGGCCAAGCCTTCTTGGACCCCTGCTCCCATCTCTTCTGTGACTAGAGAACAGTAGAGCGTGAGGGACTGAGGGACAGCAGTCAGTCCCAGACTTGATGATACCACACTGAGGGGTTGCCTTGGACCCCTAGTGAGAGCATCTCCTAGACACAGCTAGGGTTGGTAAACTGATAAGAGCTGGTGACCAGAGGGCAAGTCGGGGTGGCAAGGCTGGGAGTGGGATTCTGGGTAGTCCCCAGGCCTTGCAGGATTAGCTACCAACATGGTACCTCCTGTGTCCCTGCACCCTGAAGGCACAACGGCACATGGGGCAGGCACTGGGGTGGAGGCTAAAGTGGGCAGGAGCTAGGTCACAGACTTGGCCCTGGCCCAGGCTCTCCTCCCACCCCAGGTGCTGAGGACAAATCAGTTCTCTGTGACCAGACATGAGAAGGTCGCCAATGGGCTGTTGGGCGACCAGGGGCTTCCCGGAGTCTTCGTCCTCTATGAGCTCTCGCCCATGATGGTGAAGCTGACTGAGAAGCACAGGTGAGGGTAGGGGGGCAGTGGTCAGGCCTGGCGTGTGGGAATGGGGAGCTTGCTGAACCCATCTGCTCCCCCTGACAGGTCCTTCACCCACTTCTTGACGGGCGTGTGCGCCATCATTGGGGGCATGTTCACAGGTAAGGCCCAGGGTATCTGTGGAGGTGGAAGCACAATGGGGAAATAAAACCAGGGCACCACAGGTTTTTTGGCTGGGAAGAAGGGGCACCTGGAGGGCCAGTGGAGATGCTGTCCTGGCCAGTTAGGTGACTAAGCTCTTAAGATCAAGTCAAGGCCCCAGCTGGGCCAGTGCCAGCCCTTTTCTCTTTCCCAGTGGCTGGACTCATCGATTCACTCATCTACCACTCAGCACGAGCCATCCAGAAGAAAATTGATCTGGGGAAGACAACGTAGTTGTCCTCACCACCACCCACCACCCACCCCCAGTCATTCCCTCTTTCTCTTGTTTCTCTTTGGCCTGTGGTTCTATCCTGAAACTCCCACCCCTGCCTCCTCAGAGTGAGCCCAGTCCCGGGGGATAATCTATTGATTGTGATAATACTGCTGGTCTCTGTGTGATTCTTGGGCTGGCTGGTGCCTGGGGACAAACCGTCATCACAGCCACTTACTTCAGGTAGTGACAGCTGCCCCTGGGAGCCCCACACAGGCATCCCTTGTTAATAGGAACTTACTTAAACAAAACCAGTGTTCCCCCTTAGCCCTGCCCTCAGGGCCTCTCCTTTTGGGTTCAGCTCCTGGGCTCAGGCAGACCTTTCCAGGGTGAGTGTCCTGGAGCCACTATTACATGGCCGTGAGTGCGGGGCTTGCCACCTATGTGGTGATGGCTAAAGCTGGGGATATTCCCTGTCAGCCTGGGCTGAGTCACTGATCCTCTCTGACTGAACCCACTCTCACTGCAGAGAGGTATCTTTCCAGGTCCTTCATAGTCTTCTGGGTGGAAGCAAAACTGAAAAGCATGGAAGGCAGGCGGCATGGCCATTCTGGAGTAGGGCCAGCACCAGGCCCCTGGCTCAGGACCTGATCGGGGCTTCCCAGTAGAGCCATCTCCACATGTGGCAAACCAAGCCCCAGGGAGCCAGGAATAATGACAGTCAGCTTATTACATCATTTGTCAGGGCGTTTTGATGTAAGGAAAAGGCAAGGAGAGGGGACAGAAAGCAAAGCAGGGTGATGATGGCAAAACGTCTGGAATTAGGCCTGGGGTCCAGCCCTGATGTGCTCACCTCAAAGCTGTGTGACTTTGGACCTATTTAACCTTCCTTTCCCTGTTATGGGCATCAGCCTCATCTCTAAATTGGGGATGATAACACTGGCTATCGTGAGCCTTGTTTTGGATCATCTAGGAACCATTCCCTCTTATTAACAGTCTCTGAATTCTCTTGGGAACCTCATACACCCTTTCCACTTCGTAGGAGTGTTGGTTTCCCACCCTAATCCCCATCCTGCTGGCCACAGAGACACAGAGCAGGCCAGGCGCCATCAGGAACAGGAGAGCTTGCTGTCCTTCTGGCTGGGAACATGGGGAAACAGGTCACTGCAGTAACCCTGTAGTACTGGGGAAGAACCCGTCTGCAAATGAGTGTGTCCCAGAGGACAGCATTGCCGAGCCACAAGACAAAAACGGCTAGTTTTGGTGACATCACTTAGACCCTGTGACAGGCTGCACCTGAAGCCACCCAGCCAAACTGGCTGGGAATTATAGCTATGTAAGCTAAAAAATGCCTTTTCTGCTTAAGTCAGTTTGCAAACAAGTGTGCAGTGACAGGTAGGCCTACTGGAGGGGATGGGGAAGTAAATAAGTCAATGAAGCAAGTAAAGGGATCAGCATTCTGGAGTGGCAGGACCCTCAGCAGATTAGGTGAGAGAGACCCACCTACCAGCAGGAGCAGCGGCTGGACTGCTCAGAGGCATGACAACTTGGCCCCAGGATCCTTGGCTATGAGCCTTCTATCAGACTCTGTTCTCCATGGCAGGGCATGTGGGTGGCCTCCTATTCCCTGTGCATTCTTCCAGCAAGCCCCCTGCACCTGAGATCACCCTAGACTCTAGGGCCTAGAGCATCTCTGTTCTCTGCCACCTGAAAGAGGTGGCCTTGTACAGCATAGTTGGGTATTGGGGCATATGTGGTGTTTACTCAGAGAAAGCACGGGCAGGAAGGACTTTAAGAGGAGCTGAAGGGTTGGCACCATAGTGTGAGTGTCCAAGCTCAGAGTCACCTGTGGAGGGGGCGGAAGATGGCCTGACTGATCTGACCAGGGATGGTGTAGAAGACAAGAAGAAGGAAGATGGTAATCAGTGCCAGCAGTAGCAGCAGCACCAGGATGCGCCAGTAGCGACGCCAGATGAAGAAGACAGAGGTCTTCAGTGGGTTCACAAACCAGTTGAAGGAGGTTTTGGGGCGGCTGTTGAGGGAAAGGGTGGTGTCAGGATGATGCCAAAGCCCCATCGGCCGCCCCAACCCTGTGCCCCTGACTCACTTAGGCTTCTCCAGGGGTTCTGGCTCCTTCCGCCCCTTCCCCACTGGCCGCTTCTCAGCCTCTTCCACAGTCAGCAGTTCAAACTCTACCTCCACCTTGCCCTAGAAGACACTCCTGCGTCACCAAGGCCTAGGCCAAGCTCTAAGGCAGGCCTGGCCCCAACCCACTGCACCCACCGTGAGGATATACACCTTGCCGCCTGTGTCTGTGAACTCAAGGTCTTCTAGCCGGCCCTTCTTCCTTCTCTGCTTCCGTCTATTCTTGCCTTCTTGGGCCTCCCACATCAAATCCTCTTCCTCCTGCAGCTTCACCACTGGCCACCAGTCCCGCAAGCAGCGGCAGCAAAACAGATTGCACCGCGGCCCTGCCCCATGGAGGGCCAGCCGCACTGAGCAGAGCTTAGGGCCCCGGGCCCCCCGCACCATGTCCGGCAGCTGCAATTCCAGGGACCCTGCAAGTCCAGAGTTCACAGGGTTAGGCAAGAGATCAAAGCCTGTGGTGGGGTTGGGGGCAGTGAGTTGAAGTGTGTTAAATTGGTGAATTAGGGGGTGGCAGACAGGCCATGGCTATGGACTACCCATACCACAGCCCGCTACTGGTAGGTGGTCAGATCCCAGTGAGAGTGGGCAGAGGATTGGGATCAGATGCCACAGCAAGGACCAAAGGCTATACGGAGTCACCATTCAAGGTGACGAGCACAGGTCAGATCAGGGCTTGTCAGGGACCTTGAGTAGGAAGGAAGTTGTCTGTGATCTGAGCTTAATAAGCTTAGCAAGTAGGTCAGGAAGCACAGGTTCCAACTTAAGGTATGAAGCCCCAGGTTTCAGGGTTAGGTTAGAGAAGCTGGGACGGGGCAGGGGCGAGGTTGGGGAAGGCTGAGCAGTACCAAGGAAGTCATTGGCGGAGATGCGGTCATAGTCCCAGACTTGCAGGACCAGCGCTGCCGGAACTCGGCCTCCTCCAGGGCAAAGGGCCCGGGCAGGCACCGGACGCTCTCCTCCCGCTCCGTGGGGAGGTAGTCAAAGCGGAACACAAAGCGCCAGTTGAAGTTCCCTTCCCCAGTCAGGGAGTTGAAGTGAACATCTGTCTCCTGCTTGTCATGCTCCAGCCCCTTCACCCAGCTGGGGCAGCACAAAGGACAGACCAAGGTAGGTGGGCACAGGGGCCCAGGCCCACTCCTCACCCCATATAGCCATAACTCACCCAGCTTTAGGCACTGTAGAGACACTGGGGACAGGGCTCTGGATTCAGCCTTGGGATCCACAGCCCTGCTTGCTATCCCCCCTCAATGCCATCCTTCCTTGGTGCACAACCAGTGACCTGGCCTGGCCCACAGGCCTACCTCTTCACATAGATGTCACTTGACCTCTCTCCAGTGAGTGGATTCACATCATCCAGAACCACATCTTCTGTGTTCCAGATGACAACTCTGAGTTCATAGCTGATGGATGTATTGGGGGATGGTTTTTAGACCTTTGAGAGAGGCGCTGGAAAGGACTACAGGAAGCAGGAAGGCCCTGGGCCAGGGCCACTGACGTGCACTGAGTACTGGGTATGAGCCCAGCGGCATAATCAGGATGCCTATGACTCTATGAAGGGACAGTCCCAGGTATCACTGACCACCTCAGCCATGGTGGCTGGCACCAGGAGTAGTCTGCCAACCCTGCCTGGGACAACAAGGTTCTCCCTCCCATAAATTAAGAATCAGGAGTGGTATGGCATTAGATGCAGAGTTGGAGCCCACTGCCAGCTAAAGTTTTGGGGTGCAGGAAAAGTGGTTAGCAGAGAAAACCAGTCTGCAGAGAGGAGTGGTAAGCTTGGACACAGTGGGGATTGACAGCGTGCAATCCCTGGGGAGCTGCAGCATTCTGGACCCTACACTCATGTGGCCTTGTCCTTGGCTGTCATGAGCTTACCTGAAGAGTTGTTGGTTTCTTTTACCCAAGTTCCACATTTAAGTTCCCCATGTTTGTTGACAGCACCAGATTTTTGACTGATGATCTCCCCACCCCACCTCCCCCAGTGTCACTTAGGTAATTCTGGTGGGGCACATCATCTACGACATCACTTAGTACTGGCCAATCATCGTGTTATAGCCCCTGAGCACAGCGGTGATTCAGGGAGCGGCATTTGACCCAAGTCAGTCTAATGAGAGATTGCCCTGAGGCTTTCGCTTTAACTAGGAGCCTGGCACTGTTAGAAAGTGCCTAACAAAAGGCTTCCTGAAAGCAACACCAAGGAAAGCAGAACGCAGAGGCACAAAAGTGATAAACTGCTGACAGCTGAGCATCTGGATCCAGCCCTATCTGGAGTGGCTACACCCTCCAGGGAAGTGCGCTCCAACTCACATTGGAAGGGGGTTACTGAAAGGTACCTGGACTACTGTCTATAAGTGACATACCGATGTCCAACTCACAAAGGCTTATTAAGAAAAGGGAATTTAATGATTCACCTAACTGAAAAGCCTGAGTGCCTGCTCTACTGGGGACCCAGCTTTTCAGAGGACTCTTGTACCAGTAAACCAACATGTGCCCCCTTTGAAGGAGGGGCCAGACTCTCTCACCTGATTGGCTGCCGAGGCTTGATATCAACTGGAGGTGGGGCAGGCACATCTCTGGGAAAGATGTCAATCCACATGTGAAGGGATCCCTGGGGACACAGGACCAGGCTGGAGGGTCTTATTAAGCACCCACCTCCCTGACAGCCCTGTGGCCAAAGGCTGTGCCTCTCCCAAGGGAAAGGATAGTTGGGGTTAAGAGGAAAGAGCCTGGCAGTTGCTGAGGCATGAGGATAAAGGTAGAGTCTGATGTAGGGGATCTGGGGTAGAGGTTAGCTTGAGTGTTCAGGGATGAGGGCCCAGAAGTAGGAGTTGAAATTAAAAGTAAGATCTGGCATTCCCAAGGTCCAGATCTTACAGGTCAGGTTTGAAACCCCAGGTCTGAATCTTGGTGGACCTACAGAATCAGGGGTGGGAGTATGTGATCCAGCATGGAGTGGGGATGCTGGGACCCAGTGTCAGGAGGCAGAGCCAGGAATGGCCATATAGTGCCAGGTGGAGGTCTTGGAGGAAGATGGGAATCCTAGGGTCCTGGGAATCTTATTCTGGGGCTAGGCCCTGAGCCCTCCCTCACCTGCAGCAGCCCTGGGCTGCTGGGGTGGTAGAGGGGCCGTGTTTCTACATGCTCAGGTACCAGCTGGATCCCCAAATCTGGCATCTCCTGCCAGCGTCGCAGAACAAGCAATGCCTGGGCTTCCTCAGGGGCCCCTCCTGCTTCCTGGGGCACCCCCCTACCTGAAACAAGAGGTGTGAGCTTGGTTTCCACACAACTGTCCCCCCATTCTCCTGTCCCTTCATAGAAGCTCTAAACCAAGGCAGCCACTGTGTTGGAACAAACCCATGGACTAGGGGAGCAAATATATAACCCACAAAAAGCAGGGGCAAGTGGGGAGGGCTGCTGCTGCAACTTCTCACAGTGAAAAGCCAGTAGTCAGGGGAATAGTGGGACTGGGAGAGGGGAGGGAAGAGACCACTAACCATTTTTTGTCATGAGCTCAGTCCTACACCCACACTCTATTGTAAAGGATACTCTGTGGGGCCGCCCTGTGTTCTGGGAACTTGATTAGCTATGACTTGGGGGTCTACTTTTGCTCTTTGGGGACCTCATGTTCACCAACAAAGACCATCTTCGTTATACCATCCAAGAAGCTCACCCTTACTCAACCAAACTCACTTCCTCTACTTAACTAAAGGATACTTTGGTGGGGGCACACTAGACTAGGCACAGAGCCCTTTGTTTTTGGGGTTTTTATTTATTTATTTATTTATTTTTGAGACAGAATCTCACTGTGTCACCCTCGGTAGAGTGCTGTGGCATCACAGCTCACAGCAACCTCAAACTCTTGGGCTTAACTGATTCTCTTGCCTCAGCCTCCCAAGTAGCTGGGACTATAGGTGCCTGCTACATGCCTAGCTATTTTTTTGTTGTAGTTGTCATTGTTTAGCAGGCCCATTCCAGGTTCAAACCCTCCAGCCCCAGTGTATGTGGCCAGTGCCCTAACCACTTAGCTACAGGCACCAAGCCACCACCAGGACCCCTTGTACCTTGCTCTACCACCATCTTCCTCCCTGTGGCCTGTCCAGAAGAGAAGGGTTGATACCTGGTGGCAGCATCTCAGGTGGTGTTAGAAAGACTTTGCTCCCCACCTTGACAGCCTCAGCTCGGTATTCAGGGGCAGGGAAGCCACAGCATTGGCACAACCCTGCCAGGATCTGAGAAGGCCGGAATGCATCGCGCCAGGCATTGTACCCATCCCTGTGGGCAGCAACAGAGAATGCCTCAGCTGGGGCCAGCATATGGACACATTCAGGCACAGGGGCAAGGATAAGGACCCTTGATGACATGGGATCTAGGTTCATGACTCCAATGGGAGACAGGTTAGCCCTCACCTATAACAATGAAAATCAAAGTTGTATGCCAGGGGCTTCTATGAAGGAGATACTAATATCTCCATTCTGTAGCTATTAAAAAACTGAGACTCAAAGAAGTCGCATGTTAATTATAGGATTCTAACTCCTAAGCCCATGTCTTGACCACCAAGCTTTAATGTTGTGGTTGGCAGAGGTGGGGAGCCCCCCTCTATGGAGCACAAGTAGGAGCGTGAGCTTGAACATGTTTGGTCAGAGATTTAAAATGGCTGAACTAAACTTTTTTTTTTTTTTTTTCTGAGACAGAGCCTCAAGTTGTCGCCCTGGGTAGAGTGCCATGGCATCACAGCTCACAGCAACCTCCAACTCCTGGGCTTAAGCGATTCTCTTGCCTCGGCCTCCCAAGTAGCTGGGACTACAGGCACCTGCCACAATGCCCAGCTATTTTTTTTGGTTGTTGTTGTCATTGTTTGGCAGGCCCAGGCTGGACCAGGCTGGATTCGAACCCGCCAGCTCTGGTGTATGTGGCTAGCACCTCAGCCACTTGAGCTACAGGCACTGAGCCAGCTGAACTAAACTTACATGTCGTACTGGGCAGCCAGCCCACAGTTTGCTCTGTGGTGGCTGTAGAATCAGTTTTCCAGGTCAATGTGGGTCTCTCCAATGAGGTCATCAGAACCCAGGAGGTCATGATCAAATATAGCAATGGTCAGCTCTGGCTCAGCAGGGAGAGAGATGCTTAGCTCCAGGACCCTGGCCAAGAGGAAGAGTGGCTAAGAACACTTCCATGCCTTAGGAGGTAGTCTGGGGTGGGGGTGTCAACAATCTCTGCCCATTCATCCACTGTCCCCAGGCCAACTACCTAAGAGCCCTGGAGCCACAGAGCTGGCTGGGCAGGTAGCCCCCCTTCCCTCATTCCCCTCTCCAGGACCCAGCCTCACTCTCCAAAGATGGGATTGAGCTGCTTGGGGATGTAGCGCTCCTTGGTGTCCCGCCGCTCCCGGCCAGCGCTCACCACCACATAGGGGTCTGCTTTGCCATTAGGGTCTGCTGGAGCCAGGTTGGTAGCCTACAGAGATGGTATGGAGTGCAGCTGGGAGAAGTGTCCTTGTCATGGCCTAAGGTTAACCCTGTTGGACCCAATCTCAGATTAAGTGTTAAGCAGGACATTACCAAGGAGAAGTATCACTCCGAGAGGAGTTTAACTGAGATGGGGCATGATGACTTTTATTTTCAATTAGTTATGAAATACTTAAGACATACAAATAGATATAAAAAATAGAATGAAACAGAAAATATTTGTAAAGATGTATAAGGGCTTACTCTTCAACTTATATAATTTTTTTTTCTTTGAGACACCAGGGTAGCTTGCCACGTCATCATCATAGCTCACAGCAATCTTGTACTTTTGGGCTGAAGTGTTCCTCTTGCCTCCATCTCTTGTCTCAGCTGGGACTACAGGCATGTACCACCATGCCTGGCTAATTTTTATGTTTTTAGTAGAGATAGAGTCTCACTCTTGCTTGGGCTGGTCTTGAATACCTGAGCTCAAGTAATCCACCCGCATTGGGTTCCCGGAGTGCTAGGATTACAGGCATGAACCACCATACCCAGCCCAATTTATAATTTTCTGTATTGTTTAACTTTTATTTTTTATGATAAGAATATGTTACTTTTTTTTAATTTTTTTTTTTTGAGACCGAGCCTCAAGCTATCCCCCTGGGTAGAGTGCTGTGGCATCACAGCTCACAGCAACCTCCAACTCCTGGGCTCAAGCGAGTCTCCTGCCTCCGCCTCCCAAGTAGCTGGGACCACAGGCATCTGCCACAATGCCTGGCTATTTTTTGGTTGCAGCTGTCATTGTTGTTTTGGCGGGCCCAAGCTGGTTTTGAACCTGCCACCTTAGGTGTATGTGGCTGGCGCCTTAGCCACTTGAGCCACAGGCACCAAGCCAAGAATATGTTACTTTTAAAATCAGGAGTATTGGGCCTTAGTCTTCTGAGTAGTTGGGACTACAGGCACCCAACATCATACCCAACTAATTTTTTCCTCTTCCCTCTCCTTTTTTCTTTCCTTGAGACAAACTCGCTCTGTCACCCAAGCTAGAGTGCAATGACATCACAGCAACCTCAAACTCCTGGGCTCAAGCAATCCTCCTGCCCTAGCCTCCCAAGTAACTAGGACTACAAGGGTATACCACCATGCCTGACTTTTTCCCCTATTTTTTGGAGAGATGGAGTCTTGCTCTTCCTAAGGCTTATCTTAAACTCCTAACCTCAAACACTCTTCCCACTTTGGCCTCCCAGAATGCTAAGATTACAGGTGGGAATTACTATGTTCAGCTAAGGTTTCCCTGTTTCCGTACCATTTTCTAGATGCCTTATATCATATCATATAGTCTGTCATACTGTGAGAAGCAGGTCAAGATGACTTCTATTAGCTAATGTATACATTAGGATTCTTAGATTATGGAAGAACAGCACCTTAGAACGTTTCTTCAACTTACTGCTTAGAATCCCTATATTTAAAACAGATGACAGTGCCGCATCTGTTGTGGTGATAGGGAGTGAGGGGACAGATCAACCTGCTTATTCCCCCCAACTCACTGAGATAGCTTTAAGAAAACATCAAGGCCTTGCTGAGTTCTGTATGGAAATCACAGTAATGGGAGACCCTGCACAAAGGGGGTTCATGACAAGCTAAGCCTAAGACCCAGAGCTACGCTTATCCTACAGTCACATTCCCTGTTCTTTTCTTTTCTTTTTGAGACAGTCTCACTATGTTGCCCTTGGTAGAGTGCTGTGGCATCACAGCTCACAGCAACTTCAAACCCCTGGGCTTAGGCAATTATCTTGCCTCAGCCTCCCAAGTAGCTGGGACTACAGGCACCCACCACAATGCCCTGCTATTTTTGTTGTTGTTGTCATTGTTGTTTGGCAGGCCCGGGCTGGGTTCGAACCCACTGGCCCCCACTGGCCCCAGTGTATGTGGCTGGTGTCCTAGCCACTGAGCTACAAGTGACTAGCCTTTTGTGTGTGTGTGTGTGAGATAGAATCTCAATTAGTCATCCTGGGGTTGAGTGCTGTAGCATTATAGCTCACACCAACCTCAAACTCTTGGGCACAAGCGATCCTCTTGCCTCAGCCTCCTGAGTAGCTGGGACTACAGATATGTGCTACCATACCCAGCTAAGTTTCTAAAAAATTTTTGTAAAGACACAGTCTCTACTATGTTGCCTAGGCTGGTCTTAAACTCCTGAGCTCAAGGGATCCACTCGCCTTGGCACACTCCCCATTCTACAGGACTAGAACCTAAAGGACTCAGGAGACGCTCTATATTCCAGTTCTGTCACAAGCAAGTTTTGTAATCCTGGAGAGTCACCTGTCTTTGTGCCTAAGACTTCCTATCTGGAAAATAAAGAAGTTAGACTCTGATCCTTGAGGTTCCTTCCAAAGCTTTCATCCTGTAGGTTTCGTACGTTACCTTAGCTGGAGGTAGAGGAGTGCAGAGCTACAGATGCTCACCTTGACAACATAGACTCTGACCAGGAGCTTGATGGGCCGGTTCTGTGGGATCCCCCGGGAGATCTGGGGCTCAGAGAGTGACACTGCCTCTGATTCTGGATAGATGAGGAAGGAGCCCTGGGGTGAGCAGAGACAGAAAAACCCCTAGTGAGAGAGTTGTCCTCCAAAATCCGCACCTGTGCTCCCTAGTCCCCTTTTCTTCCACAAACATACCTTGAACTTGCCCACCAGGTGTCCAGCTCCTTCTTCATCTCCGTCTCCATCTTGGCCCCCTGGTCCTCCGTAAAGGGGAAACACATTCAGCCAATCTTCAAAGTGGTTAAATTCTTCCTCCAGGGAGCTGGTATAGATCTGAAAGGCAAGGGCCTCAGTAACAGCTCGCTGTCCAGAATCCCAGGACACTCCCTCCTCCTAACACCCAGTCACCTTCAGGGTGGCGAGTGCTTTTTTCCGGGACACAGAACCTTCCACTATAGCTTCACCCTGGTCTTGGGTCTCCCCATCCACAGAAATGAGATTGACCCCAGCTGGGACAGCAAAAAAACGCTCCAGTCAGGAACATCTGGGTGGGTGGAGGGGGAGAGAGATGGGGCAAGAGTAAAAAAGCCAAATCTCTTACCTGAATCTCCAGGATCATCCATTTCATCTTCATCAGAGTTGGGCTGAAATCAAAGGGCAGATCAGAGATTCTTCCCCATCCCTTTCAACTCTGTAGTCTACTTCTTTTCCAAGGTGGAGCACTGGGAAACTTTATTTCAAGCTCTGGCCATGCAAAACACTTGAATTTTCAAAGCTTCTTCAATTAATCGTCTAGTCCTGTGCTGTCCACCAGTCACATACGGCTGCTGTGAACTTGAAACATTGTTGGTTTTGTTTTATTTTGTTTTTTGTTTGTTGGTTGGTTTTAGACAGAGTCTTATTTTGTCACCCTCAGCAGAGTGCTGTGGCATCACAGCTCACAGCAACCTCAAACTCTTGGACTTAGGTGATTCTCTTGCCTCAGCTTCCCAAATAGCTGGAACTATAGGTGCCTGGCTATTTTTTTCAGAGACGGGGTTCTTGCTCTGGCTCAACCTTGTTCTCGAACCTGTGAGCTCAGGCAATCCACCCGCCTCTGCCTCCCAAGTGCTGGGATTACAAGTGTGAGTCTCCGTGCCTGGCATAGCATTTCATTTCTATTGGGAAATAACTCTTGATAATGGAGCTAATACCCTAGCTTCTAGAATTATTGTGAAGACAAGAAAAGATGATGTTAATGAAGAGCTCTGTAAACTGCAGAGCTCCACCTTCAATGAGATCATTCGTCATGCCATGGGACCCTCCCCTGCTGGCACCTGCCCCTGGAGCTCCTGTAGGGATGCATAGTACTTAGGCCACCAGTTGAGCTCTTCCAGATCTGGGATGTCCTCCTCCAGCTCAGGCCCTTGATTTAAGAGGCCTCCTAAGGGGAGCTTTTTCAGAGGAACCTGCAGGAGAAAGGGCTCAGTCCCTCTGACCCAGCACCATCTCAAGCCCTACCAGCCCCTTCTCTGCCCATCACACATACCCATCACCTTTAGGAGCCGTCTGGAGATCCCCACTTCAGCCAAGAAGGGATCCAGAGGCTTCTTTGCTGGGAGGAGGAAAATGACACCATGAGGAAATTTGATGAGTACAAGTCAGACTCCAGGCTCCATTGGTGGGGGGTTCCTCTGGAGCCGGTTCTGCCAGGAACCACAGGGGTTTCTGTCTGGTGGCCCCTAAGGAGAGAAGGCTCCTAACCTTGAGGTCTCTTAGGCACCAGGACCCCTGTCTCCTCCTCTGCTCCTTCCTCCTCGGGGGGAATCCTCATGACTCCAGAATGTGAATTGTAGCATGTGAGGGACAACATGGGAACCCACAAGGACTGTGCGGCCAAAGGCCCGGTGCTCAATTACCAGGATGCTGAGTGGGGGCTGCAGGTAAGGTTGTTCTGGCAAGTTCTGGGGTGGGAGAGAGGAACTGTCTCTGAGACGTGTGGAGAGGGAGAGACCGTCACAGAGAGGGCTGGGGAGACAAGACCTGGAAGCCTGTGTGTCCTAAGCCCAGCTCGGCCTCAGCCTGCCTATGTCACCTGTGGGGAATCACTGTCTTCTGGCCCTGTTTCTGTGAAAAATGGACTGAATGCTGGAGTCAAAAGATTGTTATAAGTATCAAATGACAAAATTTGATAATGATAGGGTCAGGCCTGTAATTCTAGTGCTCTGGGAGGCTGAGGTGGGTGGATCACTGGAGTTCACTAGTTTGAGACCAGCCTGAGCAAGAGTGAGACCCTGTGTCTACCAAAAATGAAAAACTGAAATAAGAGGTCTCTTGAGCCCAAGAGTTAGAGGTTGCTGTGAGCTATGATGCCACAGCACTCTCCCCAAGGTGACAAAGTGGGACTCTGTCTCCAAAAAAAAAAAAAAAAGACATAATAGAAAGAAAAGCCTACAACGTACCATCAGAAATGTGGGCTTGTTGTTATTCTTATGTAATGCATTAATGTTCAACTTGCATATATAGATTTAGAACTATAAAAATATGTATGGCTTTTTTTTTCTTTGAGACAGTCTCACAATGTCACCCTCAGTAGAGTGCTGTCATGTCACAGCTCACAGCAACTTCTAACTCCTGGGCTTAAGCGATTCTCTTGCCTCAGCCTCCCAAGTAGCTGGGACTACAAGTGCCCACCACAACACCCGTCTATTTTTTGGTTGTAGTTGTCATTGTTGTTTGGCAGGCCTGGGCTGGATTTGAACCCGCCAGCTCTGGTGTATGTGGCTGGTGCCCTAGTCACTGAGCTACAGGCGCCAAGTCAAAATATGTATGGCCTGTAAATCCAGGAATTCCTTATCTATCAATGGATCCAAAGTGGGGAGGAAAGACAATTTTACTACTATATTTCTGGATTTATTTTATATAACATATGTACACGTGTGTGAGAGAGAGATCATTATAGTAGAAAGGAGAAAGGAAGGAATGGAGCAATACTGGAAAGTTTCTGTATCTTCCTGGAACTGAACTAGTATTAATCTAAAATATATTGTGAAAAGATAGTATCCATATTATAATCCCTAGAGCAACCACTAAGCAAAAGTGAACAAGGTAATTAAAGCAGTATACTAATAAATACCCACTTAATAAAAAAGAAGGCAATAAAAGAAAAGCAACAAATACACAAGACATGCAGAAACCAAAAGATACATCATGCAAATGTAAACAGAGAGCTAGAATAGTTACACTATCAGACAAAATAGACTTTAAGACAAAAAGTTCAGCTGGGTGTGGTGACTCATGCCTATAATCCCAGCACCCTGAGAGGCCAAGGCCGGTAGATTGCTTGAGCTCACCAGTTTAAGACCAGCCTGAAAAAAAAATCGAGACTCCATCGCTACTAAAAATAATAAAACTGGCTCGGCGTTGGTGGCTCAATCAGCTAAGGCGCCAGCCACGTACACCTAAGGTGGAGGGTTCGAATCCCCAGCCCGGGACCGCCAAACAACAATGATGGCTGCAACCAAAAAATGACCAGGCATTGTGGCAGGCGCCTGTGGTCCCAGCTACTTGGGAGGCTGAGGCAGGAGACTCACTTGAGCCCAGGAGTTGGAGGTTGCTGTGAGCTGTGATGCGATGGCACTCTACCCAGGGGGATAGCTTGAGGCTCCGTCTCAAAAAAAAAAAAAAATAGTAAAACTGAGGGAAGAGAATGGCTTGAGCCCAAGAGTTAGAGGCTTCTGTGAGCTATGACATCAGGGCACTCTACCCAGGGAGACAGCTTGAGACTTTGTCTCAAAAAAATAATTTTTTTTTACTAGAAACGAAGCGGGACATTTTATAATGGTAAACAGGTCAATTCATCAGGAGGATATAACAATTATAAACATATGTGCACCAATAAAAACCTCAAAATACAAGAAATAAAAAGTGATAAAACTGAAGGTAGAAATAGACACCTCACTAGTTAATCGTAAGAGACTTCGATACCCTATTCTCCAAGTCCACAGTGAAGAAAGGGATATATGTTCCCCACTTTGCACTATATAGTGAGAAATGAGAGGAAATACCCTACTATTGTCAAAATGTCTGTCTTTACAAAATTACTGTGTTGAAACTCAACCCCCCAAGGGGATGGTTCTAAGAGGTGGCATCTTTGGAAGGTGATTAGGTCCTGAGAACAGAGCCCTCATGAATAGGATTAGGACCCTTATAAAAGAGGCTTGAGGGAGCTCCTTAGCTCCTTTTTGTCCTTCTGCCACCTAAGGACACTTCTATTAATGAGGAACAGGCTCTCACCAGACACTGATTCTGCTAGCACTTTGTTCTTAGACTTCCCAGCCTCTAGAACTATGAGCAATAAATTTGTGTTGTTTACCAATTATCCAATACTTTGTTTGATTTTTTGGTTTCATTTTTAGAGATGCGAGGCTTGCTCTGTCACCCAGGTTGAAATGCAGTGGCATAATCATAGCTCACAGCAGCCTCAAACTCCTGGGCTCAGCCACCTGAGTAGCTGGGACTACAGGTACATGCTACCATGTCTGGCTAATTAAAAAAAAATTATTTTAGATACAGTGTCTCACTATGTTACCCAGGCTAGTCATGTAAGCTATTTTATTACAGCAGCTAGAACGGACTAAGACACATGCCCTAGAAGCTCAATGAGCAAGGTGTCTTCACTTTCACTATTTTATACCACCATGTACTTTTTTTGTTCATTTGTTTGTTTTGTTTGTTTTTGAGACAGAGTCTCACTATGTCGCCCTCAGTAGAGTGCTGTGGCATCACAGCTCACAGCCACCTCAAACTCTTGGGCTTTAGCAATTCTCTTACCTCAGCCACCCAAGTAGCTGGGACTACAGGCACCCACCACAACACCCGACTATTTTTTTGTTGTTGTTGTCATCATTGTTGTTGGCCAGATTGGAACCCACCAGCCCCAGTGCATGTGGCTGGCACCCTAACCACTGAGCCAGCATGATGTTGTTTTAAAACTGGAAACTCTTACTTGGGAAACAGAGTCAGGAAATATTGGTGGGTTTCTTTTTGTTTTTTGCCCACTTGCAGTCTGGAACCACTGTGCTTTGTCCCATTCACACCCTCACAGTTTACAAAGCTGCCCTTTCACCAAAATGCTCTCTGTCAGCGGCTCCTCATAGCACTCCTACAAGGAGGCACCTGCTGTTTGTCTTTCCAATCTTTCTAGGGGTACTTGTTACCCCATTTTACACAAAGAAGAACTAAAGCTCAAAAAAGATAAGTTATTTGACAAGATCCTAAGTGACATTTACTCTGAAGCCCATACAATAGTAATTATAAATTAGGCAAAGAATTTCTTTCTCATGTCAGGCCCTGGTATCTCAGAGACTGGATAGATTCTTTGAGACTTATCCTCCAGGCCACTTGGATAATCTACTCATTCAGCAGAGCCAGTAAAGGCAACACAAGTCCATAAATAAAGCTGGGAATTAGCACACTACAGCCTATAGGCCAAGTCTGACCCACTTCCAGTTTTTATAAATAAAGTTTTATTGGAACGCACTCATACTCTTTCATTTATGTATTGTCTATGGCTGTTTTCACACTACAATGGTAGAGTTGAGTAGCTGAAATAAGACTAGCTAGCACACAAAGGCTAACATATTTACTATCTAACCCTTTTAGAGAGTTCCCTGACCCTTCGAACATGTAAAATACTCAGCTGGACACCCAGCATCTGGTGCCCTCTGACCTCTCTGCCCCACATTCCCTAGCCCCAGCCCACATACTCACCACTGTCAGATGCCTGACGAGCTCAGTGAAATTGGGGTTCTCACGGTAACTGGCCAGGACCTCAGACTCCACACGTTGCCCAGCTACCTCCAGCACAACCTGGGGCTGCTCTACCTCAAACAGGTGCAGACGGCCAAGGCCCCTTAGACCCCAGAACAGTACCTAGGGCCAGGAGGTAGGCGATTCAGGGGCCTGTACCTGGCAGAGGGGCACCACAATGTGGGGGGATGGGAGGCCAAGGATGCCTGGCGCTACCTCAACCCGGAATTCCCTGAGTGCTGGGCGCACGTTGAGTGGCAGGGACAGGCGACCAGAGAGGGGCTCCACTAGGGACTCCAGATCCTGGGGCTCCACATCACTGGGCACTGAGGGCTGCAGGGGAAAGAAGTCAAAGAGAAACCAGACCAAAGGAGGGACAGCCTGAGCGTGCAGCAGGGACACAGAGTGCGACTGGTGGAGTATAATGCGGACACAGAAGAAGCAAGCAAGGCTGGATTGTAAGGCGTCTCAAGAAGCACATCAGTGCAGGAAGGGAGGGGGTATGTGAGGCATGTGGGATGGGGTGCTACCCCACAGCCACGTTCTCTGTGGTTGGAAGTCTGGCAAGGTGAACCCTGGGCACACATACCTGTAATGCTCCTTGGGGTCAGGAGGTCCTGGGCAGGACCTCAGACTCCATGTGTCACCCAGCCACCTCCTGCACAACCTGGGGCTGTTCTACCTCAAACAGGTGCACACGGCCAAGGCCTCCCAGCTCCCAGAATAGTATCTAGGGCCAGTACCACCTCCAAGGAGGTAACCCCGGGACATACCTATATCCTTCATTCTTTGGGGATTGGGACCTGGGGGGATATCCCTAGAACATACACATGTTTTCTATTCCCTGGGGCTGGAGGGCCTGATGGAAGAAGATGGGCCCACAGCCAGTGCCATTCAAGCCAGGGTATTCTGACCTCAAATGGGCCACTGTAGTCCAGTTCAATGAGTTCGAAGGTGGCAATAAGCTCTCCAGCTGCCCGGGGTCCCTTCCTCTGGGGGAAGAACTGCAGCTCAGGGCGCTGGTATGGATCCTCCACCAGCTTTACCCTTGGGGCGGCCAGCGCCCTGCCCAGGAATACAGGGGGGCCCTGTGGGAAGCAAGGCAATGAAGACAAAAGGGGGAGGCTCAGGAGCCAGGTCGGGCAGGGAAATGAGAGCAAAGGACACACAAAGCTGGGATCCCAGCTGGGGCCCAGGCTATACTCACAAGCTTGTTGTGGTCAAAAACGTTGATGACCACTAAGGGCGGCTCCTCCTGCAGGTCCTCCCTCCTGCCATCTACAATCAGCTGGTCAAATACCAGGAGTTCATTCCATGGGGGCTCAGTGTCTGCTCCAGGACCTTGGAGGCCATGCAGAGAAGAAAGCACCCACCAGTAGCTATCAGAAGGAGGCTCCCAAAGCACATGCTGGGTAAGCACCCTGCTTTAAAGGACACCTGCACTAACACTGGTCACAGAAGGAGCACGCTATGACGAAGCTGAAAGCACTTTCAGGTGGTGCTAGAGCCCCCTTCTCCTGCCCAGCTCTCCCTGTTGGAATCCACTGCCTTTAGAGCCCACGCCTGGAGTTAAGCCCAGAAAGAACCTCTCACCCTGAAGACCTCTCTCTGGTCCTATACCACCCCTGAAACAAGAATATCCTGTCCAATATCTTGTCCTGGAAACCTAGAGTAAGAAGAAAGTCTTAGGGCCTTGAGGAAAATCTCAGCCCCACTCCACCTTGTCTCCCAGGCCCTCTCCTCTACCTCCCATCCCAGCCCTCACTCGTGTGGTCTGGCATTGGGTAGAGACAAGGACTCGAGCGAAGGGGTCCGAGAGGCCACTGTCATCTGCTGCCAACACACCTCGGGCCTGGTACAAGTGAGCCCGGAGCTGGAAGTATCTAAAGTCTGGGGTGAAGGGGAAGGAAGGTGTTTGCTCAGAGATGACTCAGTAGCCCCACATCTCGGGCAAATAGCAAGGCAGGCCCTGTGCCCATCCTGCCCACCCCGCGCTCACCGTCCCGGCACAGGCAGTGGGGCAGCCCAGCCAAGGGCTCAGGCAGCAGGTCTGGGGGCAGCTCGAAGGTGCAGGCCTTGGCTTGCTTGCCCAGCCCCAGCCATAAGAAGAGCTCCAGCTTGGCACAGACCTCCCCAGGGGCTGCCCCGGGCACCTGTGTGACAGGGAAGCATGTAAGACCCCACAACTCCAGCTAGGCCCCAAATCCTAAATCCTAGCTCTCCCAAGACACACACCCATCCACATGACTCCCTGACCACAGAGAACACTCCCTATGTGCCCATCCTTGCACCCTCTTCCTGCCCACCATCCTGTGCCTCACAACCCTCCTGCCCCTCACACCCCGCATTGCCAAACTGAACTCTGAGCTCTGAACTCCAGGTTTGGTTTTTGTTTTGTTTTGTTTTGAGACAGAGTTTCACTTTGTCGCCCTCGGTAGAGTGCTGTGGCGTCACAGCTCACAGCAACCTCCAGCTCTTGGGCTAAGATGATTCTCTTGCCTCAGCCTCCCAAGTAGCTGGGACTATAGGTGCCCGCCACAATGCCCAGCTATTTTTTGTCGCAGTTTGGCCGGGGCTGGGTTTGAACCCACCACCCTTGGTATATGGGGCCAGCGCCCTACCCACCGAGCCACAGGCACCGCCATGAACTCCAGTTTATCTCCTTCACCTCATCATATACATTCCCTGTCCTCTGCCCAAGGATCACAGCTTCTCCCCACCAGGGACCCCTTTGGGTATCTTTTCCAGGGATGCTTCATTTAGAAATATTTTGCCTGCAAACCAGCCATGCCGATAAGGGCCCATCTGTCAACAGCTAGTTAGCAAAAGAACCAGCACAAGTCTACGGCTAACAAGCTTTGGGGTTTATCTCATTTCAAGCTGACCCAGGCAAAAGCATAATCTCCTTTGGGCTTTTTGAATAATTGAAGAGAGTTTGCAGAACCCTTGGTTCGGAACCCCAGGCTTCCACCCCAGTGCCACCCTGCCCTACGAGCCTACCCCGTTCTCCCAGCACCCTCACCCCGGGCCCTCTCACTGTAAGCAGCAGAGTCTGGATCCTCCCACAGTCTCGGCCCCGCTCCTCCTTGACCACAGAGAACAGTACATCCTGGGCAGGGATCCGGGCCCAGGCCACACGGTGCCGCCCACTGAGCATCCTGACCAACACATCAGGCAGAGGTGGCTGAGGCTATGGGTGGAGAACCAGGTGACAGAGGCACATGTGGAGCTAAGACCACCACTGCCACAGCTTAGACTGGATCAATGGACCAAATATCCATTCCCACCCTGACCACTCCTCAAACCCAGATCCATGTGGCCACCTGCCTCCTAGAAATCTCCCCCTAAACACTCCCAAAATTCACCTCAGACTCAAAGTCCAACTTGACTTCTTTTTTCTTTTTCTTTTCTTTTGAGACAGAGTCTCAAGCTGTTGCCCTGGGTAGAGTGCTGTGGCATCACAGCTCACACCAACCTCAAACTCTTGGGCTTAAGCGATTCTCTTGCCTCAGCCTCCCAAGCAGGTGGGATTACAGGCACCTGCTAAATGCCCAGTGACTTTTTTGTTGTAGTTGTCCTTATTGTTTGCCAGGCCCGGGCTAGATACAAACCTGCCAGCTCAGGTGTATATGGCTGGTGCCCTAGCTGCTGAGCTACAGGCGCCAAACCCTGACTTCTTTTTTAAAAAGTTGTGGTAATGGCTGGGCACAGTGGCTCACGCCTGTAATCCTAGCCTGCTGGGAGGCCAAGGTGAGTGGATTGCCTAAGCTCACAGGTTCAAGACCAGCCTGAGCCAGAGCGAGACCTCACCTCTTAGAAATAGCCAGAGGTTGAGGCAAGAGAATTGTTTAAGCCCAAGAGTTTGAGCTTGCTGTGAGGTGCGATGCCATGGCACTCTACCCAGGGCAACAAAGTGAGATTCTGTCTCAATAAATAAATTAATTAAATAAATAAAATTGTGGTAAAATTCATATAGCATAAAATTTACCACATGAACCATTTTTTTTTTTTTTGAGACAGAGCCTCAAGCTGTTCCCCCTGGGCAGAGTGCCGTGGCATCACAGCTCACAGCAACCTCCAACTCCTGGGCTCAAGCAAGTCTCCTACCTCTGCCTCCCAAGTAGCTGGGACCACAGGTGCCACACCTAGCTATTTTTTTTTGGTTGCAACATCTGGTTGCAGCTGTCATTGTTGTTTGGCGGGCCCAGGCTGGATTCGAACCCGCCACCTTAGGTGTATGTGGCTGGCGCCTTAGCCGCTTGAGCCACAGGCACCGCCACATGAACCATTTTTTAACATACAGTTCAGTGGCGTTAAATACATTCACATTTGCATGCATCATCACCACCCACCTCCAGAACTCTTCATCTTGCAAAACTGAAACTCTGTCTCCATTAAACACTAGCTCCCCATTCCTCCTCCCCACCCCAGCCCTGGTTACCACTATTCTTCCTTCTGTTCCTGTGAATCTGACTACTCCGGGTACATCATGTGAGTGGATTCATATAGTCTTGTCGTTTTGTGCCTGGCTTAGTTCACACATGCCTTCAGGATGATGTCCCTGACTTCTTCGCCTGTCTCTCTGCCCCTGCCTAATCCTTTCCAGAGTTCCCACAAGATGCCCACCACATCAGCCACCTGCCTAAGCTGGTGGCACTCTTCTTCTCCAACAGCCAGTCCCCAAGTCCTAACAGTTTCTCACCACTCTTCTTTCCTCATTCCTGTCCAGAAAATCATGGCAGCCTCCTGATCAGGCTTCCTGCCTTCAGTCCTCTCTCCCAAGCCTATTTCCCATCATAACGGGTGGCTTCTCTCCACACCTTATCCAAGCAGGTTCTCAGCGTCTGTAACATCTTTCTTAGCAGTACTTCTGGATCGTAATTATTGTCTCATTCATTTATAGATGTATAGTCTGATTCACTGACTAGAACTGAAACCCCAAAAAGGCAAGTACCACGACAGGGGCTGGATCCCCGGGGCCTAGTACAGAGTATATTGTAGGACTTCAAATATCACTGAATAGGAAAAAACAAACCAGGCCAGGCACGGTGGCTCACACCTGTAATCCTAGCACTCTGGGAGGATGAGGGTCATGAGTTCAAGCAATCTGAGAAAGAACAAGACCCTGTCTAGCAAAATAGAAAAACTAGCCAGGCATGGTGGCGAGTGCCTGTAGTCCCAGCTACTTGGGAAGCTGAGGCAAGAAAGATTTCTTGAGCCCGGGAATTACAGGTTGCTGTGAGCTACAATGTCATGGCACTCTACCTAGGAGGACAGAGTAAGACTCTATCTCAAACAAACAAACAAAAAATCCAATAGCTAGAACTAATCTCTCCAATGTGCAACTCTGACCCTCTCTTTCCCCTTTCAAAACCATCATCCAAGACTCCCATTTCCACAAACATTACAAGATAGCAAGGAAGATTGACTTCTCACCAAAAATAACTAAAATGTCTGGGTAAAATAGTTTTGTTTTTGTTTTTGAGACAGAGTATCACTTTATCACCCTCGGTAGAGTGCTGTAGCGTCATAGCTCACAGTAACCTCAAACGCTTGGGCTCAAATGATTCTCTTGCCTCAACCTCCCAAGTAGCTGAGACTACAGGCACCTGCCATAACACCTAGCTGTTTTTAGAGATGGAGTCTCACTCTTGTTCAGACTGGTCTGGAACCTATGAGCTCAGGCAATTCAGCAGCTTCCACCTCCAAGAGTGCTAGGATTACAGGCATAAGCCACAGTGCCCAGCCTTGAGTAAAACAGTTTGAAATATTTTATTGAAGGCAATAGTGAGGGTGGTGCCTATGGCTCAAAAGGGTAGGACACCAGCCCCATATGCCGGAGGTGGCAGGTTCAAACTTAGCCCAGGCCAAAAATAATAATAATAATAATGAAATAAAATAAAATTGTGAGGTTTTTTTTTTTTTTTTTTGGAGACAGAGCCTCAAGCTATCCCCCTGGGTAGAGTGCCATGGCATCACAGCTCATAGCAACCTCCAACTCCTGGGCTCAAGCGAGTCTCCTGCCTCAGCCTCCCAAGTAGCTGGGACCACAG
>CAUYQV010016711.1:0-10106 GCA_963574575.1 Galagoides demidoff | reverse complement strand
CATGGCATCACAGCTCATAGCAACCTCCAACTCCTGGGCTCAAGCGAGTCTCCTGCCTCCGCCTCCCAAGTAGCTGGGACCACAGGCGACCGCCACAACGCCCGGCCATTTTTTGGTTGCAGCCATCATTGTTGTTTGGCGGGTCCGGGCTGGGGATTCGAACCTGCCACCTTAGGTGTATGTGGCTGGCGCCTTAGCCGATTGAGCCACAGGCGCTGAGCCACAACTGCCACCTTTTAAAGACAACTAGTGGGATTTTTAATTCTGCTGTAAACAAACAAACAAATCTCCACACGACAGGCCATGCAGTGGCCAGGCTGCTGGGCAGAGGGCGCATCACTGTCAGGATGCTGTGGGCACCTGGACTGACAGATGGGAGCACAAATTGCCTGGAAAAGCCATGGATTACCCACCCAAGAAAAACAAATTAAAAACTACTTAAAGTATGCATTTTCAGCACTGCTACTCCTTGAGTAGAATTGCAGTCTTTTAAAATAAAAGACTGACACTTCAAATTAGCTTCTACCCACCCCCAACTGCTTTCTACAAACTTTGGGCCATTCAAACTGATGTTATCTTCACCTCCTCTAAAAACTATTGCAGGAATTAACTGCTGAGTTATTTTCTGGTTTTAGCTTTTTTTTTTTTTTATTATTGTTTATTCAAATTCGGAATATTTGACATTTTGCCCATTTTGACCTGTTACACAATCTCATCCTATTCCTTTCAAAGAGAGGCTATTTTCAATTTCTTGGCTAACTTAGCAGTCTCCTTAGTATCCCAGTCCTTTACTCTACCTGAATTCTGTCTTCCCACCTTGGTGGAGACTGCAGAGGCCTCAGGTGCACCATGAGGGTGGGGGTGTCTCTGCCCTAGGCCCCTTGGAGTTTGGGCCCCACTATCTCTTTCTAAGACGGCCTTTCTAACTGGCTCAGGGTAGCCCCCTGTGAACACTACAGCAGCACACACAGCGGCTTCAAACAACATGTGTCCATTATCTGACAGTTCTGGAGGTCAGAAGACCCCAGTGTTCTCGCTGGGCTAAGTCAAGGCATGAGCAGGCCTGGTTCCATCTATTTCTGGCTGTTTCTGGCATCAAGGGGCCTCCAGCATCCCTTGGGTCTGGGCCCCTCCTCCACCTTCAGAGTGGGAATCACATGTCCTCACTTTGACAAAGCCTCTCCTGCCTCCCTCTTCTATGATTTAGGACCCTGTGATGATATTGGGCCCACCCAGGTAATCTAGGATAACTTAGGTGATTGACACCTTAATTCTACCTGCAACCTTACTTTGCCTGCCAGGTAACATATTGACAGGTTCTGGGCAACAGGGGAGGGGGATTGTTACGTCAAACACACCCACCCCGAAGGGAAGGCAGAAGGTCCCTGCCCTCCTTGCCCTAAGGCTGTGCTTACTGGAGAGGGGTCCAACATGCAAATGAATTCCTTTACTTTTCAACAGAATCTTAGGAAACAAGTACCATCTTGTACCCATTTTATAGATGTGGGAAATGAGGAATAGAGGAGACAAACAAAGTTAATAGGTGGCAGGAGGGGGATTCCAACAGAGGAGGGTGATTCCAGAACCCATCTACTAAAGCGCTAGGCTCTGCCGTGGCCACAGGCATGCCCAACTCACTCCTCTATGCTGGTGCTTCTGCAAGTCTGACCCCTGGACCTTTGGCACAGAAGCCGATAGCAGGGTCTGGCTCCTCCACATGGAGGGCCTGTGGATGCCAAGCTGATGGGGAATGGCTCCATCACCCTCCTGCCCTGCAGCTTCATGCACTTCTTCATCCCCACATGGTGGCTTCTGGCCCAAGTCCAACAGAGCCTGCTACTGTCACATGTGCCCTCAAGGCTGTCTGCTTCCAAGCTGGCCCCACAGTCACCTCTCACCAGCCTACTCTCCAGGCCCTCTAGAGACCTGGCCAACCCTATCATAGTCAGTAACCCTGGCTGACTTCCAAGGGAAGGTGCCTAGGCGCAGGGCAGGAGGCTTACAAACAATCCCACTCCAGAGGATGGGGCATACACACCTGTCCTCAGACCCAGCTTGTACAACCTCTGACCTCTGGGAGAGTCCCTTTTCTACTGGAGACTCCCCAGCACCCTGTGGTGAATTGGGCCCTAAGACGTTCAGTGTGTGGCTTGCCTGGCAGCTTCCACGTCTGCAAGAAGGAAAAACAGAACCACATTCTTGTCCACAATCAGGGATGTGGCTGTCCCTGCCTCTAGCACATCAGGGGGAAAAGCGGGTGAGGCCACCGCATTCTCATCTGACCACAGGGTTCCTTCACCTCAAGAATTTAGACTTAACTTTCTCTGAGATTCAGAAGGTTCTGCAGAATCTCTCAAAATGACTGGGTGACCTATAATTAAAAAAAAAAATTGACAGCATAACTAAGAAGACTTAGAGCTTACAGTGAAAAATCCTACTTGTCATGAAAACCCTTCAAAGGGCTTTTCCCTCTGGACCAGCATCACCTGAGAGAGGCTGCCTCGCAGTACAAAGCATTCTTGCTGCCAACTGGAAACATCAATGTAAGGCCTTTATCTTGATGGCAGCCAGCATCCCAGTATGTTCAAAGGTTCCCTCCACCTGACATTATATAAGTGCAGAGAAATACTATCCTGACTTGGGGCAAGGAGAAAACCGAGGTGGACATTGGAGACTCAGGCGCAGAGCCACTCTTGGTGCCTAAATCAGTACATGTTGATTAAGTATCTATTATACTGCCCAGGAATGAATTCTTATTGTGAACAAGACTTATCTTCAAAGGTTTGGGGGGGGTTTTATATGTGTGTGTGCACATGCAAAGACACCCCCCCAGCTTAATTATTCCATTCATATATAGTCATTTCTCTAAATTAATGCCTTTGTGTTTTAAAGAGATGGGGTCTTGCTCTGTTGCCTGGTCTGATCACAGTGGTGTGATCATAGCTCACTGCTGCCTCAAACTCCTGCATCAGCCTCCTAGTATCTGAGACTACAGGTGCTCACCACCATGCCTGGCTAATGTCTAAACTAAAGTCTAACACCATGAGCCTTATTCTTGTTTAATAAAGATAAGAAGTAAGTGAGGCAAACTGCTATAGGTGAGTCATCCTGGGGGATTAGAAAAAAAAAAAAAAGAAGAACAAATGGAACATTCTCGGGCATGAAGCCAGCCAGCTGCATGTCATGGCCCTGAAGGGCAAATGTGGTACAAACTCTTTACCTGCAAAGATTCCTGGCTGATAGAGAACAGTCCTCAGGAAATACTGATAAGGGCTCATGAAAATATATCACCTATGTCACTGTTACCTGAATTTGATCCTTCTTATAAATAGTACAAAAAGTCAACTGTGAATTTAAAAGAGGAAAAATTAAAGTTAAATTAAAATCAACCAGTACTCTCACCATCATTTACAAATGTCTCTAGGTGCCCATCTTTATTGACATGGGTGTCTACATTTATAGTTATAATCACAGTGAACACACAAACGTCTCACGTGCTAAGGTCTTCAAACGTATTGCTTTAATCATTTCCCTGTTGCTAAAAAACGGACATTTGACATATTCCAATTTCATACGTGAGTCTCTGTGAGACAGGATTATGGAGATAAAGGTTAGGAATGCCTTCTGATTTTAGATATGTATTACCAAATTGCTTTTCCAAAGGGCTGTGCCAATGGGTATAACCTCACAGGAAAAATCTGGCTAAAGAAAGAAACTCCTGGAGGTAGTATCACAAATCAGGAGGTTATGTGTGTTTTCCCTCATCTTTCTGTTTTCCAAATTTCCTGTGATGGTCATAGGACTTTTATAATTATAAAAAGGGACAGCTGGAAAAAAAGTATATGGGAACTTTCTGCACAATCTTATAAAAAATTTGCCTGTCAATCAAAACTGATTACAAAATAAGTTTAGAAAAAGCTCAAAGTAGATGGCCACTATGTTTGACGCCACCCCCAATCCACAGCATGTTAGTTCATACGTGGCTGGCTTCTACTAGGTCACATGAGAACCACTGCCTTGGTTTCCCTTCCCAAATTGGGGTGGGGGGCTGTAGAATTAGGGACATTTTGGTACATGATGGTTCTCTTCCAAAACACAGACTTTGGGAGTCAAGTAGAACAGGGGTTTGAATCTGAACTCTGTCACATGCTACTGCTACCTCTGTGACACTAGCGGTTAATCAGCTGGTTCCCCTGCGGCTATTTAGTCATCTATGTAAAAGCGATGGGCAGCACCTACCTCACAGAACTCTGGGGGCCATGAAATGAGGAAACAGGCCTAAGGATTCCACAACAGCAAGGTGTTAGACTGTTGGCTCACTCACGTGAGACCCTGATACCAAAGCACCTATCAGAAGACCTGATAACGTCTTCCTGAACGCAGATAGGACCCTGTGATGGGCTCAGGAACAGACCCAACATGCGGGATGTGGGGGAGGGGACTGTCTGCGTCACACAGGCAGTCACGGCTTATCAACAAGCCATGCTTAAAAAAATCATCTGCAAATCTGTTTAAAAAGTTAAAACACATCTTGTTGTGGGAATGATGGTGTGATATCTTAGTGAGACTAGATCCCTAGGCCAGAGGACCCAGGTGATCCAGGAGGGGGTGGCAAGTTAGCAAACAATTATGGGAGTTTTGGTGGTGGAAGCTGAGAGTGTCAAGTGAGTCATTCTGCTTTGGAAGATTGTGAGGATAGAGGGTCATCTGCACCAGTTTTTTTTTTTTTTTGAGACAGAGTTTCACTTTGTTGCACTTGGTAGACTGTTGTGGTATCACAGCTCACAGGAACCTTAATCTTGGGCTCATGTGATTCTCTTACCTCAGTCTCCTGGGCACTGGGTTTTTTTTTTTTTTTTTTTCAGTTTTTGGCTGGGGCTGGGTTTGAACCCGCCATCTCCAGCATATGGGGCCGGTGCCCTACTCCTTCAGCCACAGGCACCACCCCGGGCACTGGGTTTTGAAGGATGAACAGAAAGATGGGGGAAGTCAATTGAAAGGAGGGTGGTGGGCAAGGGCAGAGGTGACACAAAGGAATGATGGTGGTTAAAGCACAGGGAAAGTTGGGAGCGGGGGCTGCAGGCAGGGCTGTGCAGGCAGGAAGAATGGGAGCAGGGTGGCCAAAGAAGGGAACAAAAGGCAGTTTGGGCTGGGCACGTGCAGAGTCTCTTGTGCTGTCCTATGGGGCTCTTACTTCCTGAAGCAGGACCAGGGGAAGATTTTAGGGGACAAAGAGACATGATTAGACCCGAGTTTACTGGGGATAGGAGAGGTGAGTGATGAGAAAGGGGGCAGAGGTGAGACAGGCAGGACCCAGTTTGGGAGCCTGAGAGCCAGGTGGCAAAGCTGGTGGGGAAGCAGAGAGTGGAAAGACAGGTGGAGTTCAGAGGTAGGCCCACAGGGCACGGCACCCTGTTAGACACAGGGTGGCTGGAGGAGACCAGGATGATGGGGATGTCTGACCTGGGCCACTGAGGTTGGACCTGGAAGAAGGAAGCGGGTAGGGACAGAAGCAGGAAGGAGAAGAGCACTTCCCTGGACAGGGCAGCCTGAAACGCCAAGACACACTCTGGTACAGAGGCCCTGGAGGCAGCTGAAAACATGTCTGGGGTCATGATCACTGTCATGGCTGGGAATAGCTATTTGGGAGCAACCCACACGTGGAAACAGCTAGAATGTCTAAAGAAAATGACAGGAGGGTACAGCTGTCTTGCACAGACAAGAAGTCCACCCTTCACGTATGCGAGCAAGTCTTGCATCCAGAGAGGGCATTCTGTCTTGACTGCAGGTGCAGAACTTGTGGATGTGGCTGTAAGTGGGCCATGTGGTTCAAACATGTTGTCCAAGGATTAACTGTAGTTGAAGGCAGAATCCCAAAGAATGGTATTTAGTAAAAGCCTAGTTTTGACCTGAGTTGTCTGCCATTTATACTGAGACACATTCTTAAGAATCTTCCATTTAACAGACTCACCCCATAACTGAAGTCTCTCCTATACTGACAAGTATGACTCAGGGGGGAGCCGAGTGCCCTCTGCAAGCTCCTTATCTAGAGCTTCTCTGTAAGTTCCCAGAGCTGCTGGCTGTTAGAATTATTCACTTTAGCAACAAAAAGTTGCCCTAACTCATGAACACAGGAGCACAGAAAAATTTATTGTTTCTATGAAACCCAGTCAAATGCTCTGAAAAAACTTTAAGTTGCTTAAAAACAAGTAAAACAAAATACAGTTGACCCTTGAACCAGACGCACAGGTTTGAACTGCGGAAGTCACTTATTTATACTTATACTTGGACTTTCTCCTGCCTTTGCCACCCCTGAGGCAGCAGGGCCAACCCTCCTCTTCCTCCTCCTCAGCCTAATCACAGTGAGACCTCTACACTTCCACTGAATGAATAGGAAATGTATTTTCTCTTCTTTATAATTTTCTTAACATTTTAATATATCATGCCCATAACAAAATCTGTATCGACTGGCTGTTACAGTGAGGTTTCTGATCAACAGTAAGCAATTAATGGTCAAGTTCTCAGGAGACAAATGCTATATGCAAATTTTTGACTGCACAAGGGGCTTGTACCTAAAACCTCCACATTGTTCCAGGGTCATCTTACCATCCAATTAGGAAGAAGGTGAGCTAATGGCCAAAAAAAAAGAAAGGTCAGATGATTGTAGAAACCCAGGAAGACTGAGTATTTAGATAGCTTTAGGTTTCCCTGAATTCCCACTCTACCTCACATGGAAAGTAGGGAGCAGGGTCTACAATCCCAGTGTGGTCTAAGCAAGAAACACGGCGGGGAATTTGACTCTGGAGGGAAAGGATGTTGCACTGACACCAGAAGACTGGTAAACACATTTAACTATCTGAAGTCAAACGAATCATTTAAGGCACGTAACTTTTGAAAGCAATTGTTCAGCCAGGCATGGTGGCCTGTAGTCCCAACTACTCAGTGAGAGGTCAAAGACTGAAAATAAAAGATTATTCCAAAACATGAAAGGAAACAGAGTCCAGGTTCTGTGTGGGCAACAGTGGTTTTTATTCCCACCCAGGTGCGGGTGAGCTGAGTTCAAGAAGGAAGTCAGCACATGTGTTAAGGTAGATGGAAATTTAAAGGTAGGAAGGAAGGGTAGGGTCTGGCACATTCCCTCCTTCCTGAGTGGGACATTCTATGCATTCAGTTCTTCCTGGGTGGGTAGGTTCTATTTGGGTGGGTCCCTCCATCTGACTCTATCCCTCAGGAGGTTGAGGGAGAATGGCTTGAGCCCAGTAGTTCAAAACTGGGCTGGATGGTGTGGTGCACCTAGTCTTTACAAATAAATTAAAAATTAGTCCATTGTGGTGGGCACCTGTAGTCCCAGCTACTTGGTAGGCTGAGGCAGGAGTATCACTGAGCCTAGGAAGTGGAGGCTGCAGTGAGCTGTGATTGTGCCACTGCACTGCAGTCTGGCCAAAAGAGTAAGACCCTACCTCTAAAAATAAAATTTAGGAAAACCTATAATATTCAAAAATGTGGCATCCACATACCACAAACAGGGCATGGGCGTGTTAACAGCACTGAGCACTAAAACAAGAGGATGGGACACCACCTGAGCCAGCCTCACTGGGGACTCCAGGCTTTTGCCACACTGGCACACGTGCAAGTCACAAAAGTACTAATTTGGGGTCAGAAGTAAATTTTAGTGCATAGGTGAATTCATGAACATGGAATCCACAAATCACAAGGCTTGAGTACATCTATTCAGAGGGAGAGTCTGTGTCACTGAAGGGAGGGAGGGGATGTCCAGAGGTATCTGGTCTGAGGTCTGCCAGAAGAGAAACAAAAGAGCAGGTTGCAAGGAGTGCCTTGTTCTAGAAGATTCTGTGTGGAAATAAGGGCCACTGACTTCATACTTTCTCCTTGAACCTGAAGGCACAGAAAGGTTTATGCTTTGGGAACAATATCTGCAGCATGCGGTAGGTGCAGGCTGGAAGGGGCTACGTGGGGAGGCGTTGGGGTGCCTGGGCCTGCAGGGTAGGGAAGAAGTGAGGAGAGGCGAGGGCAGTGGAAGCAGTGGAAGGGCCCAGGGGAGGCCAGGGGAGTGGTAGGAGATGGGCAGGGCTGGTGAGACCAGGAGCCTCTGAGATACCAGGGCTAGGGAGGAAGATATGCAGAGTTGCTTGGGGATTAAATGGGATAAGAGACAGAATCAACTGTCTGTGGGGTCCCAGCTTTGTTGAACGTGGTCTTAGGACCAGAACAGCCAAACTGCAAGTGGTCTGTTTGGGTGAGGAGAAAGACTGCTGTATCATAACCACTAGATTGAACTAGTATTACTATTATTATTATCAACTGAAATCCCTAAGTTGTCTTATGAAATCCTCTTTCTGCATTCTATTTTTATGTAGTTGTTCATTTATACCAGAGGTTCTCAACCAGGGGTGATTCTGGCCCCCAGGTCAGATGCTTCTCCATACTCTACAATGCAATGATTCCACCCCAAAGGGGGACCCTGCCCCAGAGTCTGAGGTGTGCAGAGGGGGATCCCACTCCAGTGTCCACAGTGTGCAGAGGGGGATCCCACCCCGGTGTCCATGGTGTGCAGAGGGGGATCCCATCTGGGTGTCCATGGTGTGCAGAGGGGGAGCCTGCCCTGGTATCCATGGTGTGCAGAGGGGAATCCCACCCTGGTGTCCACGCTGTACAGAGGGGTATCCCGCCCTGGGGTCCATGCTGTACAGAGAGGTATCCCGCCCCGGTGTCCACGGTGTGCAGAGGGGGATCCCACCCCAGTGTCCACGGTGTACAGAGGGGGATCCCGCCCCGGTGTCCACGGTGTGCAGAGGAGGATCCCGCCCCGGTGTCCATGGTGTGCAGAGGGGGAGCCCGCCCCAGTGTCCATGGTGTACAGACAGGGATCCCACCCCAGTGTCCATGGTGTACAGACAGGGATCCCACCCCAGTGTCCATGGTGTACAGAACGGGGATCCTGCCCCAGTGTCCATGGTGTACAGATGGGGATCCCGCCCCAGTGTCCATGGTGTGCAGAGGGGGATCCCACCCCAGTGTCCATGGTGTGCAGACGGGGATCCCACCCCAGTGTCCATGATGTGCAGAGGGGATCCCACCCCAGTGTCCACACTGTGCAGAGGGGGATCCCACCCCAGTGTCCACGCTGTGCAGAGGGGGATCCCACCCCAGTGTCCATGGTGTGCAGAGGGGGATCCCACCCTAGTGTCCATGGTGTGCAGACGGGGATCCCACCCTAGTGTCCATGGTGTGCAGAGGGGATCCCACCCCAGTGTCCACACTGTGCAGAGGGGGATCCCACCCCAGTGTCCATGGTGTGCAGGCTTGAAATCTAAACATGAACTTCCCTGATGCTCAGCTTGCTGGTTTCAGCCAGTTGTATCAGCTGCAGCCTTTGTCACACTGCACAGTGATTAAGGCTACCCCTCTGGCTGGCTATCATCTCTACCTTTGATGAGTGAGCTTTCTATCCCTTTTTCTTTCTAAATTACATGTTAAAGGACAGATCAAGACAGCATAGGACAGACCTAGCATGCAGCCTCCTACTAACTTGACACAGCCCACTAATTAACAGCTTTGGGAACTCCCATCCACCCAGCTAGGAGCCTGGCTAAAGGATGATTAGCTCAAAACTATCTCAATATCTCTGTGTGCTTCTCACCCTGCCCCCAAGAACATGGTCAAGGGCCCCATCATTCAACACTATTTACCTAGCCCAGGTGTCAAAGGTCATAGTGACTCACTTTCAAGTTCTTGCAAGATCCTAAGTGTCAGAAGCAACTAGTACAGAGAACTCTTCTAACTCAACAAGGAAAAACAAACACTGATTAAAAAATGGGCAAAAAAGGCTCGGCGCCTGTGGCTCAATTGGTTAAGGCACCAGCCCCGTACACCTAAGGTGGCGGGTTCGAATCCCCAGCCCGGGCCCGCCAAACAACAATGATGGCTGCAACCAAAAAATGGCCGGGTGTTGTGGCGGGCGCCTGTGGTCCCAGCTACTTGAGAGGCAGAGGCAGGAGACTCGCTTGAGCCCAGGAGTTGGAGGTTGCTATGAGCTGTGATGCCATGGCACTCTACCCAGGGGGATAGCTTGAGGCTCCGTCTCA
>CAUYQV010016710.1:0-25394 GCA_963574575.1 Galagoides demidoff | reverse complement strand
AAAAAATGGCCGGGTGTTGTGGCGGGCGCCTGTGGTCCCAGCTACTTGGGAGGTGGAGGCAGGAGACTCGCTTGAGCCCAGGAGTTGGAGGTTGCTGTGAGCTTGGATGCCATGGCACTCTACCCAGGGGGATAGCTTGAGGCTCCGTCTCAAAAAAAAAAAAAGAAAGAAAAGAAACACAATAGAGTAAACTAAAACAGGAAAGGGTATAATGGCAATAGGAGATTTCACTGTATCTGGCATAAACTGACATTAAGCCATTTGGGGTATTTCAAATCCATAGGAAGGTACAAAATAATATAAAATAAACACTTATCTATCCATCACCCCCAAAAGATTCCTATTCTAATTAATAATTTTGGTTTAAAAAATGGCTTCTAGTTCTAGGACAAGGTAATATTAATTTTTCTTACTCTTATCGTCTAAATACAAGTAAATAGCCTGGAAATAGGTCAACCGAAATCATACAAAGGACTCTGAATGCTGGAGGGAATAAAATGAACAGGCTAGGGACCTCAGGTCTTGAAGAACAACATTATAGGGAGTTCCTTGGGTTTGTCTTTTTATCTTTTCCTTTTTTCTTTGTTGGCTAGGAAGAGAAAAACTCAGCAGGAACTTAGCAGAAAGATTCACACCTGGTAACAGTGGTACAGAAATCTACTCACAGCAGGGGTACTAGTAGAACTTAAGAGATAAACCCATTTCCTGTGCCACACCCAATAATAGTAGTAGGTTCTAAGTGGGATGATCTACCCATGTCCCACACCAGCCAGCAATAGGTGAGCTTTTACACAAGTATCAGATGGAGGAGCAGGTTCCGTGTCTCCCAGCCATTAACTCAATACCAGAAGATGATCCAGGGCTACTGTCTCCTGACCCTCAATGGCAGAGAGCCTCTCAGACTCTGTGTTTCCTGGTCCTTCACTTAATGGCAGAAGAAAACCAGGCAGGCTCTTCACTCCTTAAGAGGAAGCTACAGAAAAAGAGTAAGAAGCAAAATGTTGTTGCCAGGTGATCAGTGAATGGGCCAGAGGAAATGCTCTCTTTCTGGTAGTTCTGCATCCCCCCACTCCCCACTTAATAACACTAAGAGACCCAAGGAAGCACCTTTCGCTCTTGCAAAGTGGCACTAGCAGGGATCTAAAAGAAGCACAGGCAAAGCAAGATGAATGAAGCAGATCATAATTTTATCACAAAAGTTCCGAAAACTAGGCAGTGCCTGTAGCTCAAAGGAGTAGGGCACCGGCCCCATATGCCGTATGTGGCGGGTTCAAACCCAGCCCCGGCCAAAAACTGCAAAAAAAAAAAAAAAGTTCAAAAAACAAAATTGTCATCAGAACTATAGCCCACAAAAAGTAGGACAGAACTTATAAACTAAGCCGAAACAGGAAAAATGCCTGCTAGAAGAGAATGTTTAAATAGAGAGTCCCTAAATAATATCCAAAATGTTCAAGTTACTATAAAACACTACTCTTTATACCAAGAACCAGGAAAATCACTTGAAGCAGAAAGATAATCAACTCACATCACTAACAACATAAATTAGATTTTAGAAACTGACAAAGATTTTAAAGCATCCACCCTAAAATTGCTTCAAGAAATAACTATGAATTCTTTTGAAATAAAAGAAAAATTTGAAAAACACTGAAAATTCTGTTATATTTTAAAGTACTAAATTACTATGGTATATGTATACCATGGAATATTATTCAGCTATAAAAACGATGAAGACTTTGCATCTTTTATATTTACCTGGGTAGATCTAGAAAACATTCTCCTTAGTAGAGTATCTCAAGAATGGAAAAGCAAGCATCCCACGTACTCAGTGCTAATCTGAAAATAGTAGATCAACAACTATAGGAACACACAAGAGAAAAGCACAACTAAATTCAAGGAGGGAATCAGGAGGGAGGGAGCTCAATTAGTTCCCACCTATCAGGTACAATGTAGGGGTATATGATACACTTTGGAGTGAAGGACTCAACTACAACTTAGACTTTGGAATATACCTTATAAACACAAATAATGTAACATAATCATGGTACTCTCATATTAACCCATAATAAAAAAATAAAAGTACCAAATTGAAATTATGAAACTAAAACATGCAATTACCAAAATTTAAACACTCACTAAATGTGTTCGTAGTAGGGTGAAGATGACAGAAGAGAAATTCAGTGAACTTGACAAAACAAGAATAAAATGTACTCAATCTGAACAATAGAGAAAAAATATATTGAAAGAAAAAAATAATAAAACCTCAGAGATCTTTGGGACAATAAGAGAATATCTAAATTCATATCATCAGAATCCCAGAAGGAGAAAAGAGAGAATGTGGAACTAAAAAGGTATTCAAAAAAATAATGGCTGAAAAAATTTCAAATTTGTCATAAGAACTAAAGGTACAGATTCAAGAAGCTAAGAAATTCCAGATAGCTCAACTTAAATAAATTCATACCCAGGGCGGCACTGTAGCTCAGTGAGTAGGGCACTGGCCACATACACCGAAGCTGGCGGGTTTGAACCTGGCCTGGGCTTACTAAACAACAATGGCAACTACAAGAAAAAAAATAGCCGGGCGTTGTGGTGGGCACCTATAGTCCCAGCTACTTGGGAGGCGCTTAAGCCCAAGAGTTTGAGGTTGCTGTGAGCTGTGACACCACAGCACTCTACCAAGGGTAACATAGTGAGACTCTGTCTCAAAAAATAAATAAATAAATTCACACCAAGAGAAATGATAACTAAACATCTTGAAACTAATGACAAAGAAAAAAGGCTTAAAAGCAATGAGAAAGAAATAATGTATCATTTAGAAGAAACAGCCATTGAAATAGCAGCAAATTTTTCACCTAAAACAATGGAGGCCACCAAAAACTCCTTAGAGGTGGCCCAACATTTTTTAAGTAAAGGAAGAAAAAACCTGCCAATTATCCATTTTATACCTAATAAACTATTCCTTAAGAATGAATAAAAAAATAAAGATGTTCGCAGACAAAGGAAGACTATAAGAATGTATTGCGAGCAAACTTATCCTAAAATAATTGCTAAAGGAAGCTCTCTGAGTGGAAAGGAAATTATAAAAGAAGAATTGAAACTTCAGGGAAAAATGCAGTGAGTAAAAATAAGAGCAAATATAATAAAGTATACATGAGTTTCTTTAACAATATTTGATAGTTGAAGAAAAAATGATAACAACATCTATTGTGGTGCTAAATGAATGTAGAGAAATACTTGAGACAATTATATTTTAAAAGTGATGACTGTAAAGGGACATAAATGGAAGTAAGTCTTCAATTCTTCACTTGAAGCAGTGAAATACTAATACCAATATGGTATAATACGTTATATGTGTATATTGCAACACTATAGCAAGCACTAAAAAAATCCAAGTGACATACTAAAAAACAATATAAATAAAATAAGATAGAACCCTAAAAAATGTTCAAGTAACCCACAGGAAGGCAAGAAATGAGAAATAATACATAAGAAATAACATAAATAACAAACATAAAACAAATAATAAAATGGCAAACTCAAGGCTAGCAGAATAATAGTTACTTTAAATGTAAATGGTCTAAATACATCAATTAAAAGATAGATTGACAGAGTGGATAAAATGTCGTGACTACTATATGTTTTATAAAATAAACTCATTTTAAACACAATGTTATATGTATGTAGAAAGTAAAATAATTTTAAAAGATATGTCATGCTACCACTAATTTTTAAAATAAAAGTAGCTATATTAATATCAGTTAAAGTAGACTTCAGAGCAAAGAACGATGTTAAGAACAAGGAGGAACATAATATGATTATAAGAGGATCAATCCTCTGAGAAGAGGATCTTAAATGTATCTGCACCAAACAACAGAGCTTCAAAATGCATAAAGCAAAAACTGATAAAGCTGAAAATGAATTTTGGAAAAAATCCAGAAACAAAGTGAGAAATTGGACAGAGAAAATAGGAACAATTTTTAAAAATTAATAGACATCCTTTATTTCTAGTATTTCTATTCGTTTTTAAAAGAATGGATAAAGTCTAAGAGAAGTATGGCACACCATCAAGTGAACAAATCTCTGTATAATAGGAATTTACAAAGGAGATGAGAAAGAAAGGCTTAGAAAGCATGTTTGTAAAAATAATGGCTTAAAATGCTGCAAGTCTGGAAAATGAAGACAGCAACTACATACAGAAAGTTTAGATATAACAAATAAAATTCATCCCAAAGAGGAATTACCCAAGGGACATCATAATCAAATTATAAAAAAATCAAAGAAAAAGAAAGAATACTGAAACCAGCAAGAGAAAAGAAGCATATCACATTCAATGAAGCTTCAATATGGCTTTCAGCAAATGTCTCAACAGAACCATGCCACCCAGGAGAGAATGGAATAATGCAATAAAAGCTCTGAAATAAGTAAGTAAATAAACAAATAAGACAAGGGTGCGCACTATAATCATTTGTATGCAACATAGTACTGGGAGCACTAGCCAGAGGAGCCAGGTGAGAGAAAGAAATAGAGGGCATCCAAATCAGGAAAGAAGAGGTCAAACTATTACTCTTTACTAACAATAAAATCTTATATCTAGAAAAATCCCCTAAAATCTCCACTAAAATGTTCCTAGAATTGATAAATAAATTTAGCCAAGTCTCAAATTACAAAACCAATGTACACAAATAAGTAGCATTTTTATATACTAATAACAGTGAAGCCAAGAGTCAAATCAAAGACTCAACACCACTCACAATAACTTCAAAGAAATAAAATACTTAGAAATGTACTCAGGTGAGGAGATAAAAGATCTCTACAAGGAGAACTATGAAACACTGATGAAAGAAATTGCAAATGACATAGATAAATGAAAAAACATCATATGCTCATGGATTGATAGAATCAGTATTGTTAAAATGTCCATAATGCCCAAAGTGATTTACAGATTCAATGCAATCCTCATCAAAATACCAATGTCATATTTCATATATCTTGAAAAAATAATTATATGCTTCATATGGAACAAAAAAGAGCTTGAATAACCAACACAATCTTAAGAAAAAAGAACAGATCTGGAAGCATCACATTACCAGATTCAAATTATACTACAAGGCAATAGTAACAAAAACATCATGGTGCTGGTATAAAAGTATAGGAATAGAAATGAGAATACAGCCAACTAATCTTTGACAAAGCAGACAACAACATTCCCTGAAGATAAGAAGCCCTATTCAATAAATGGTGCTGGGAAAACTCAATAACCATATGAAGAAAAATAAAACAGGATCCCCCAGCCCTTACTCAAAATGTATAAAAGAATTAAATATAAAGCATAAAACCATAAGAATTCTAGAATAAAACATAGGAAAAACTCTTCTAGACATCACCCTAGGCAGAGAATTTGTGATTAAGACTCCAAAGGCAAACACAGCAACAACAAAAATAAATAGAATTTGATTAAATCAAATACTTCCACACAGCAAAGGAAATAATCAAGAGAGTAAATAGACAACCTACAGAACAAAAGAAAATATTTGCAAACTATACATCCAATAAAGGACTAATATCCAGAATCTGTAAAGAAGTTGAACAAATCAGCAAGAAAAAAAAAAAAACTACCCCACAAAATAGTGTGAAAAAAACACGAATAGAAATTTTTCAAAGGAAGATAGACAAATGTCCAACAGACATAGGAAGATAAGTAAATCATTAATTATTAACACATTTTCAATGCAAATTAAAACCACAATGATATATCACCTTATCCATATCAAAAATGATCATTATGAAAAAGTCAAAAAAATAGTTACTGGCCTGGATGCAGAGAGAAAGGAACACTTACACACTGTTGGTGGGACTGCAAATTAGTACAACCCCTATGGAAAATGATGTGGAAAGTTTTCAGAGAATTAAATGTAGGCTTATTGGTTTGTAATCATTGTATGCAATCAATGTAATCCCACTACTGGGTATCTACCCAAAAGAAAAGAAGTCATCTTATTAAAAAGACACCTGCCCTTGAATGTTTATCACAGCACAGTCCACAATCACAGAGATGTGGAATCAACCCAAGTGCCCATCAACTAATGAAAATATGATATATATATATATATATATATTATAATAAAAATGTGATATATATCACATTATAATAGTATATAGTATAAGAGTATTATACTATTATATATAATAATATATAGTATATATACTATATATACTATACTAAATATAACAATGTGATATATATCACATTATATATATATATATATGTATATATATATACACACACACACACCATAGAGTACTACTCAGCCATAAAAAAGAACAAAATAATGTCTTTTGCAGCAACTTGGGTGGAACTGGAGACCATTATCCTAAGTAAAATGAAGTTTCTCAGAAATGGAAGAACAAACACCACAGGTGCTCTCTAATAATTGGGAGCTAATCCATGGGCACATGCAATACAAAGAGATGTAAAGGTCATTGGAAATTAAGAGGGAGAGCAGTCATGAAAGAAGGGGTAAGAACCTACTTATCAGCTACAACAAACACTATTTGAGAGATAGACACACTAAAAACCTTGACTTAAGCATTATAAAACGTGTCATTGTAACAAAAATATTTTTTACCTCCTTAGTATTTTAAAACAAAACAAAAATAAAATTCTGAAGCTTAAAAAGAAAAACAACAAAAACACACAAAGCTATCCTTAAAACATGAGAATAAAGACTCTTGCAGACAAACCATAGCTAAGGGATCCATCAACAATGGTCCTATGTTACAAGAAATGCTAAAGAGCATTCTTCACTCTAAAAGTAAAAGAAGCCAATGTGTAAAAGAAAACATCTGAGCATGCAAAACTCATGGGTAACTGAGAATACAGACATTTTAGAAGTAAAACTTTAATTGTGGTATGTAAACCATGTATACCATAAATATGAAGACTAAAATATAAAACTATTAAAGACAACAATAACAAAAACAATTGGTTAAGAGATAAACAATACAAAAATTGTGAATCAAAACATTAAGAAGTCAAAATGCTGGGGGACAGGAATGGTGTTAAAGTGTAGAGTGTGTGTTTATTACCTTTCTTTTCTTTGCAATCAAATTTAAGTTGTCATTAATTTAAAATAACCTATTAGAACTATTAGATGTTTCTGTAAACATCATGGTAATTACATAGCAGAAATCTATAATATATACTCTAAAAATGAATAGCATGGAAATAAGACATACTTCAATAGAAAATCACTTAACCACAAAGGAAGTCAACAAGAGAGGAAAAAGGAAGAAAGGATCTACAAAATAACCAGAAAACAAACAACAAAATTGCAGAAATAAACCTTTACTTATCAATAATAACCTTAAATGAAAATGAATTAAATTGAATTATTTAATTAATATATATGGAGTGGCTGAATGAAAATGAGTTCCAATTATATGTGATATACAAGATACTTGCTTCACCTGTAAAGACACACATAGACTGAAAGTGAAAGGATAGAAAAAAATATTCATGCAAGCAGATATCAAAATACTAGCAAATCAAATTCAACCACATATCAAAAAGATAACATACCATGCTCAAGTGAGATTCATCCTAAGGATGCAAAAATAGTTTAATATATGCAATTCACTACCTGACTTCAAAATATACTAAAAAACTATGGTAACCATAAGAGCATGGTATTGGCATATAATGGACACACAGACAAATGGAACAGAATGGAAAGCCCAAAATAAATCCACACATTCACAACCACTGATTTTCAACAAAAATGCCAAGAACACACACTGGGGATAAAATAGTCTCTTCAATAAATGGTACTAGAAAAACTAGATATCCACATGGAGAAGAATTAAATTGGAACTTTATCTCTCACATTATACAAAAATCAACTCAAAATTAATTAAAGGCTTAACCATAAAACTGGAAAATTTACAACTACTAGAAGAAAATACAGGGGAAATGCTTCATGACAATGGTCTGGGAAAATATTTTTTGAAAAGAACTTCAAAAGCACAGGTAAGAGAAGCAAAAATTTACAAATGGGGTTTCATCAAAATAAAACTCTTCTGCACAAGAAGAAGTTTACTATGCAACTGGCAAGTAAGGTTAATATACAGAATATACAGGGAACTCAAACTACTCAATGGCAAAATATCAAGTAATCCACTTAAAAATTAGGCAAAATATCTAGGTGGACGTTTCTCAAGAGAAGACATACAAATGGCCAGTAGGCATATGAAAAAATGCTCAACATCACTAACCATTAGGGAAATCAAAAGTAAAACCACAATGAAACATCATCTCACTCCAGGTAGAATAGCTATTATGAGAAAAAAAACGCTCACAAGGGCATGGAGGAAAGGACATACTTATACACTATTGGTGAGAATGTAAATCAGTACAGCCATTATGGACCAAAGTATGGAGATTCTTCAAAAAAATTAAATAGAACTTCCATATGTTCTAGAAGTCCTATTACTGTAGGTATATATTCAAAGGAATTGAAATCGGTATGTCGAGGAGATATCTGCCCTCCCATGTTGATCACAGCACTCTTCACAATAGCCAAGAAATGCAATCAACCAAGTGTCCATCAACAGAAGAATGGATAGAGAATGTGATATATGTACACAATCACATATTAGTCAGCTATAAAAAATATTAAATGCTCATCATCTTTAACCATCAGAGAAATGCAAACCAAAACCACTTTGAGATATCATCTAACTCCAGTAAGAGTAGCCCACATCACCAAATCCCAAAACTACAGATGTTGGCATGGATGTGGAGAAAAGGGAACATTTCTGCACTGCTGGTAGGAATGCAAGCTACTATGTTCCTTTTGGAAAGAAGTTTGGAGAAAACTCAGGGATCTAAATGTAGACCTGACATTTGATCCTGCAATTCCTCTACTAGGTGTATATCCAAAAGACCAAAAATCACTTGGCTACAAAGATACTTGCACCGGATTGTTCACTGCAGCTCAATTCATAATTTCCAAGTCATGGAAGAAGCCCAAGTGCCCATCTACCCATGAATGGATTAATAAATTGTAGTATATATATACCATGGAATACTATGCAGCATTAAAAAAAGACGGAGACTTTACCTCTTTTATGTTTACATGGATGGAGCTGGAAAATATTCTTCTTAGTACAGTATCTCAGGAATAGAAAAAAAATCCAATGTACTCAGTACTATTATAAAAAAAATTTATAGTCACTCACACTTTCATATGAAAGATGAATGACAACTATAGCCCAGGGTGAAGGAAAGAAGGGGAGAGGGATGGGAAGGGAGGGGGTGGTTTGATAGAGGGAAGGTAAACAGTGGGACCACACCTATGGAGCATATTGCAAGAGTACAAGTCAAATCTATCAAGTATAGAACACAAATGTCTTAACATGGTGATTAAGTAAATGAGGTGAAAGCTATGTTAATTAGTTGGATGTAAGCACTCCAAGTTGTACAAAAAAATCAACACATTGACTCCCACAAAGGCATAAATGTATTCATTATCTATGTATATATGACTTAATAAAAGGAAAATAAATTAAATTAAATTAATTCCTCATTAAATAAAAAATATCCTGTCATTTGCAGCAACATGGATGAACCTGAAACATATAATGTTGAGTAAAATAAACCAGGCACAGAAAAACAAATACCACATGATCTCACTCATATGTGGAATCTAAAAAAGTTGATCTCATAGTAGTAGAGCATAGAATAGCGATCAGAGGCCAAGATGGGGAAAGATTTTGCAGTGCATATAAAGTTACAGTTAGATGGGGAGGAAAAGTTCTAGTGTTCTATCACATTGTAGGATGACTATAGCTAATAGCAGTGTACTACATATGCAATATTTCATTTTCTAGCTATCTATTCCAAGATAGCTAGAAAAGATCTTGAAAGTACTCACCACAAAGAAATGATAAAGGTTTGAGGTGATGGACTTGCTAACTACCCTGATACAATTGTTACACAGTGTATACATGTATTGAAACATCTCACCGTACCCCATAAACATGTACAAGTATTGCATGTCAGTTATAAACAAAAATTTTAAAACTCCAATAGAGCTGAAAGGAGAAATAGACAAATCCACAATTATAGTTGGGAACTCCAACACCTCACTCTCCGAAATTGAAAGAACTACTAGACAGAAAATTAGCAAAGATATAGAAAAACTGAACAGCACCATCAGCCAACAGGGTCTCATTGACATTTCTAGAACACTCCATCTAACGACAGTAGAATGCATATTCTTTCCAGGCACCCATGCACTATTCATCAACAGAGACCATATTCTGGGTCATAAAATACACCTTAACACATTCCAAAGTATTGAAATAATAAAGAGTATAATTAGCAACCGAAATGGAATAAAAGTTGAAATAAACAGACAACAGGAAAATCTTCAAATAATTGGAAATTAAACAACATACTTCTTAGCAATCCATGGACCCAAGAGAAAATCTCAAAGAAAGTTGTAAAATACATAGAACTCAATTGAAATTAAAATACAATATGTCAAAATTTGTGGGATGCAGCTAAAGCATTGGTAAAATATAAATTTATAACACTGAACGCTTACATTAAAAAAAAGGAAGGGTCTCAAAGCAATCATCTAAATTCTTGCCTCAAAAAGCAAGAAAAAGAAGAGTGAAATAAAGCCAAAAGATGCAAATGGATGGAAATAATAAAAATAAGAACAGAAGCAAAATTTAAAATAGGAAAACAGAAAAATAAAAATGAAACGTAAAACGAGTTCTTAAAAAAACTTAATAAAATTTATAAACCTCTAGCAAAATTGACACATATAAAAGGAAAAAGGTCAGAAATCACTAATATCAGGAGTGATAGAGAAGATTTCAATTATATCCTAAACTAATTTGTTAAGAAATGAGTTTTAAAACAAGAAAAAATTTAAAAGATTAAAACTTGCAGGTGTTAAAAAGGGTAATAAAGAAATACAGTGAATAACTTTATGCTCATAAGTTTGACCATTTGGAAGAAAACTAATTTCTCAAAAACCATGTATTAGATATCCCCAAATAAGGTGAAATAGATAACTTGAATACTACCATAACGATCAAAGAAACTGAATTTATAATTTAAAATTCCCTAAAAAGAAATTTTCAGACCCAGATGGATTAACTGGAGATTTTTACCAAACATTTAAAGAAGTAACACTAATTTTACCCAATGTTGTCCAAAAAACAGAAAAGGTAACACTTCCCAATTCATTTTGAGGCCAATATTATATTAATACCAAAAACAGAAAAAAAAGACAATGTAAAAACAGAAACTACAAAGTAATACGAACTCATGAACTTTGAAATAAAAAATTACAAAATATAATTAACAATGTGTATAAATAATTATATACCATGATCAAGTAGGATTTATTCTATGTATGTAAAGCTGGTTATCCATCATACCAGCAACTGATAAAAGGAAACTTGTATGAGCATATCAATAGAAATAGAAAAAAAAAATTGAAAATCCAGCACCCTTCATGATAAAAACTCTCAGTAAGTTACAAACAGAAGGGAACTACATTGATAGAGAGCACGTACAAGAAGCCTACAGCTAGTATACTTACTGGTGAGAGTCTACCCTTCTCGTAAAATCAGGAACAAAGTGAGAATATCCACTCTTTTCACTCTCGTTTACCAGAGTATAGGAAGTTCTAGCCAGTGAAAAAAGCAAGAAAAAAAATAACAAAAGGTATAATGATCACAAAGAAAGAAATAAAATTATCCTCATTTGCGGACATGATTGTCTATGCAGAAAATCCCAAGGAATCTACCAAAACTGCCCCCATATTCCTGAAACTAAGAAGTGAGTTCAGCAAGGTTGCAGGATATAAGATTAACACATTTTAATGCAGTAACAATGTACATGTGGAAACAAAAATTTAAGACATAATACCATCACTCCAAGGTAATTGCAAATACTTATAATCTGAGGTGTGCATATAAAAAAGCATATACAGGATCTGTACATTGTAAGAAATAGATATATACTTAAAACAGTTATAGGATCTGTATGTTGAAAATTAGAAAATGCTGATAAAAGAAATCAAAGAAGGCCTAATAAATGGGAAGACATTCCAGTAAGTGGATTAGAAGACTTAACATAGCAAAGATTTCAATTCTCCCCAAATTGATATATAGGTTTAATGCAATTCCAATAAAAATCCCAGCAAGATTTTTCATAGAGATAGACAAACTTATCTAAATTTATATGGAAAGGCAAAAGCCTTAGAGTAGGACAAGACACCCTTGAAATAGAAAGATAAAGTACAAGGTCTTACAATTATGTTTGCAAACTCGTCCTAGAAGAAGTGCTACATACTTCATTGCTGAATATCACTAAGGTCACCTTGCAAGTACACCCCTTGGGAAGCTATGCACTGACACCAGTTCCTAGTTCACCCTTCAAAGCAATTTTGGAGCTCTTTTTCTGGAATAACCCCCAGAGCTGTTGTCATACAGTACACAGAAACACACAGCAACAAAAATGAATGCAACTCAACAATACACTGCCCCATGGCAACATGAACACAGCTGAGAGATGTTGATATGCCAAGGTTACCGAGTAAGTTGTTTGTACAGTGCTGCCAGCATAAGCACATGGTGGCAAGTTCACAAACTTAATTGTCAGACCATGTAAGTTGACGCTCTAATAGTCATGAGATATGTAGCACCTTTTCCAGGATGACTTTGGAAACTTAATTATCAGCCTCATATGAGGACTCAGTCTACTCAATATTAAGGTTTATTCTTACTATTTAAGTAAACGAACATTTACTTAACATGAGAAAAAAAATCACCTCAAATTATAAACTGTAAAATACGGAGAATACTATAAACATCACAAAAATTTTAAAAAGCCAGTGTTAATATTAATTAACTTCCTGACACACTTCTATAGTGTTTCCCCCCACAGTTTTTAATTGTTTCGTCTTTAATTGCCTTCCTATGAGAATTGTTTTGTTATATTTTCTATGGTAATAAATAAAAGGCAATTGTATTAAGGTTTATTATTTGGCCACAATAATTGAGAATGTGGTATTGTTGGAGAAATAGACACATAGATAGAGGAAACAGAATAGAAAACTAGAAATACAAATGTGCCCAGATAAGTTTTGACTAAAGGAAAGATTAGCCTTAAAGCTGGAATGATTGAACATCCACAGGCAAACACACAACCACAAACAATCAAAAAATGAACCTTGACTTTAGGAAGGCACCTAACACTTTATAGAAAAAGATAATTAAAAATAGATCACAAAATTAAACATAGGACATAAAACTATAATGCATTTAGGAGAAAATCTTTGTGATCTGGAGATAGGCAAAGAATTCTTGAACTTGACACCAAAGGCACAATTAATAAAATGAAACATTAATAAATTGAACTTTGTCAAAATGAGTAACTTTTGCCCTATGAAGTACTCTATAGGAGGATGAGAAGACAAGCAAACCACATACTCAACACAAAGGACTAGTATCTAGAATATACAAAGAATTCTCAAAACTCAACAGTAAAAAACAAACAGCCCAATTAGAAAATGGGCAAAAGACCTGAATAGACACTTCAAGAGGACCTGGATGCAAATTAGCACATGAAAAGATGGTTAATTTTATTAGCCATTAGGGAAATGCAAACTAAAAACCACAATGAGATAGCACTACATATCTATTGGAATAGCTAACAGAAAAATTAGTGACAATGCCAAAATCTAGAGAGGATGTGGAGAACATGAATTACTCATATGTTGCTGGGGAGAATGTAAAATGGTATAACCACTCTGGAAAATAATTTGACATTTAATAAAATTAAACATTTTATTACCATAAGACCCAGAAATCACATTCTTGGGTACAATGCAAAATTTCCAAAGAAATGAGAATTTATATTCACACAAAAACCTGTACATGATTATTCATAGTAGCTTTACACATAATAGCCCAAGCTGTAAACAACCCAGGTATCTTTCAACAGGTGAATGGCTACACAAATTGTGGTATATACGTACCATGAAGTATTACTCAATAATACTATGAGTAATGAGGAATGAACTATTGATACACACTACAACTTGAATAATTTAATAGGAAATGCTGAGTTAAAAATAAGCCAGTCTCAAAAGGTTACATGCTATATGAGTCCATCTATAAAACAGTTTGAAATGACAAAGTTTTGGAAATGGGGGACAAATTAGAGATTGCCAGGGGTTAAGGACAGGTTGCGGTAGAGCAAGAAAGAGGTGGAGATGGCAACAGAGGGATCCTTATGGCAATGAAACTGTTCTGTACATTGACTATGGTGGTGGCCATGGGAACCTGTACGTGGAATAGAATTGTATAGATCTAAAAACACACACTCACAAATGAGAACAAGTCAAACTGGGGAAAAAGTAAAGATTGGTAGATTATATCATGTCGGTCAGTATCCTAGCTGTGATATTGTGCTATAATAGTACCATTGGAGGAACTGGATAAAGGGTACAGGGGATTTCTTTACAATATTTCTTACAAAAGCACGGTGAGTCTACAGTTATCTCAAAAGAAAAATCAGCGATCTCACAAAACAGAGCTTTCTCCCACCTTTCTTCATCCAACACCCCCAGCTAGTTGTTCAACATTTACCAGCAGTAGAAGCAATTCTCTGGGGAGAATGGAGTTCATGTTAGTGACGCACACTGCAATTTCTCTGAGTGCCTCACAGGAGACAAACAGGTGGCTGGAGGCGATGGAGGTTCCTTCAATTGCCTTGGCCTCTGTTTTCCTCATCAGTAAGATGGAGAGTTATTACTAGAGGGAAGGAAAGTAAGCACTCTGAGAGAACCTTTTCTTACCCATCTCTCCGTCCCTTACTGTCTCAAAAGGCCCAGCGAGCCACGTAGTATGAGTCTCCATGTTACACATGGGAAACAGGCTGAGAGATGTGCTTACCAGAGAACAGAGCCGGGGTTAGAGTCCAAAGTCCAGGTATTTTTCTTAATTGCCTTCTGCCTGGAAGCCTACCCAACTCTGTGACCCTAAATCCTACCAGGTGACCGCTCCTGGTGGAAGGTGAGTCGGGCAGGGACTGGCTGACCCTCTGAGTGGAAAGGGCAGGAAAAGATTCAGCTCAACCTCACCAAGCAGATACGATTCCATCAGAAGCCACAGACCTCCCTCATCAGGCTGGCCTCCCTCCGTTTACACTGCAGAGCTAACAGGCAGGGACAGCTGCTAACTTCCCCCTGGCTGGGTGTCTGTCCCCTACTGTCACTGCAGCACAAACCTAAGACAAGTCCCAAAGGCCAAGAGCACACCCCTCAGGGGCCAGGCAGGGGACTGGGGTCAACAGCTATGAACCACAGAAACACTGTATCAACCCCAATGAAAAGACTGAGGTCTGGCCCATGAGGAAGGAAAGAAGTATTGGCTTGGATTGGGGACCACATTGCCCATCAGAGACTACCTTCTAGCCCTTGGTAATGTCCTTGGTACTTTCCTGACATACACTATAGCTCTGCTCCATGTGATGATCGAAGGCAAGGCAGTTCAGTAGTTAGAGCTGCGAACTGGAGGGTTATGAGACACAGACTTCATTCAGTCCTGTGACTTCCTCTGAGACTTTGAACAAGCCATGCCCCCCCTCTGGGATTCAACATCCTCCTCGGTAAAAGACAGGTGTCAGATTAGGGGTCCCTAGCCCTTTCCAAATCCTGCCAGCCCTCTTGGTCAGGGTTAGCTCTAAGACCTACATGTGGGTCTGCCTGAATCCACCACGGCTCACAAACATTATTGAAACAGAAGTCCTAGTCGGATTTCATTTTTCTTCCAAGGTAGTATATTGCCTAACAAAATGTACTTAGTGGTAAATTCGTGACTGCGATGTTAAGTGTATGCTACAAACTCAGAGACCAAAAATAAAATAAAACAAAAGATAGGGGTAGCACCAAGTCAGAGAGGGAGGGCAATGCGGAGAGTGGGGAAGCCTTGAATTCACAGGAGCATCTCATAAACACGGGCACCATGGCTTATTTATGCACATCCTATGCCCTGTCTGGGTTCCGCGTGGTCTCCACTTCTTCTTAGCTTTTCAGCTGCACACCAGGCCCCAGCTGGTAGTGGCTAATTGCAATCAGCAGGTGAGAAATGTAGGTTCTCCGAAAAGGAATTATCTCCAGCACTGGGAACCATTCTGGGAAATGTAACAGACCTGGGAAGAGAGGGGGAAATGTTTAAAACCTGAACTTCTGTGAAAAGCATTAATTGAAAAAGACAGCACCGCGCACCAGGAACCCATGACTCGCTCGCCTGAAAATATAATGAAGCAACTTAGTGTGGAAAGAAGGATGGGGGAGCATTTCCATCTCTGCACAAGCGGCTCCCGCCTCCTGCACACGAGCCCTGCCCGCCCCCCTTTTCCAGGGGACCCAGAGAGCACAAAGGTTTGCTTTTGTAGTTTCGTCTTTTTACCTTTCCGGTTCTTTCTGCATGACTAAAATGACTTCTCCAAGCTAAGGACTTTTAATGTATTGTTTAAAGAGAGACTGCATGCAATCTGTTGTGAAGTTGAATGATTTGCGGAAGCAAGTTCAAAATCAGTTCACAATCCCCGGACTCCCTGAACACCCTGTGTCAAGCGAGGAGGGTGCAGCGACATGCCCTAAAAGGTTGTTCAGCTACTCGTGGAAGTGAGCCCAAGCCAAGAGGCAAAGTCCTCCACAGAGGTTCGTCTGTGTCCTGAGCCCCAGGCTGCTCTCTGTGGCTCTTGTCTGAAGCACCCAGGAACAAGAGAAAGGCGCGGTGGCCTTCCCGGTGCCTCACTGCCTGGCCCTATAAAAGCCCACGTGCTCACCCACAGAACCGGCTTCTCTCTGTGTTATCAGGAAAAGGAAAGGAAAGCCTGCCAGAGGGGTGATTTGAATTTCATTTTCTCAATATGTCCCCCTGTGGGGACCGCTGCGTGGCGTGCATGCTGATTCAAAGAAAATTGTCTCCGCTCGCTGGGGTTTAAGGCTGGTCATGGGCAGCTCACATTGCACAGGGCTGTGGGGCGCCCTGTGAACCTCCTGGGGGGGTCACACAACCAGGGAACTGGCTCAGCAACCTTTATGGAGCAGCTGTGTGATTCGGGCAGGCCCCAGAACCCCTGCGGACCTCCCTGTCCTCCTCTATAAAATGAGCGAATTGCACACTGTGACCTTTCACCCCACTTCGCCTCTCAGATTCCATAAAAGGCAAGTGATAAGATGTGGCTTCAAACACAAAAGATTCACTCCCCAAAATAAATGTTTCCTGGGGTTTGGGGAAGGGTGGGTGGCTTTGTCTTTTCTTCCTTTTGGTTGTTTGTAGGACAAAGGGGAGGGAGAGGTTAGGCTCCGGAGCAAATCTCAAAAGGAACCACAGTCCCTGATGGGAGGTCAGACGGAGGACAGACACTCTGATGAGGCCAGGAAATCTTTGTCCACCTGCAAGCCCCCCCTCCCCCAACTCCCCAGCCACCCCATGGGCCAAAGGAATGTCAGAAGAGAGATTAAAGTCTCAAGGGGAGGAGATAAAGAGGCCTCAAGACCTTCAGCCTTGGAGCCAAACCCCAGGCTTTGTGATCAAAAGACAAATAAACAGCCATTCCCACTGGGTCTCTCAAATCTGCTGAGCGGCACAAATGTTTCCTCTTTATAAACAAACTTACCTGACGAAGGCGAAGGAAACCAGACCCTGGCAGACTCCTTAGGAGAAACTGCTGCACACAGCTTATCAAGTGCCTTTTTCACATCTCCCCGAAATAAGATGTCCAAGTTTGAACAGAAACCCCAAAACAAAATCAGCCTGCTTTCCATCCTAACCCAGGAAAGGTTTAGAATAAGAAAAGGTTTAGAATTAGAAGCTGTGGAAAGGATTTTAGAGAGGCTAGTGGATCGGGAAGGTGAACAGGAAGAAGAGACCGCCTGTGGCCTCTTTTCAACAAACATTGGGCTAAGTACTGCTGAGTCACACAACTCTAGGGGGCACTATTCACACTGAAGTTGATAGAGTTGCATTCCAGAAGGTGTCTTTCAACAGGAAATGCAATACTAATAAGGCCCTGAGGCAAGGCAAAGGCTTCAGTGAGTGCCCTCTATGTGCCACCACTTGGATATGCTGGAGTTCATACAGGGCCAACCTGTGCCCTGGTGAAGCCTACAGTCTCATGAGGAAGTTCTGTAGTGTGTTAGAAAGTGATGCCTGCCATAGGAAGAATGCATGGAGGTAGTGGGATGGCAAGTGCAGGAGGGCTGTGATTTGTAGTAGGGTGGTCAGGGAATGCCTCATGGCGATGAAGTGACTTTTGAACAAAGACATGAAGGGGCAGGGGAGTGAGGCCTTCCAGGAGTTTCTCCAGGGTAAGAGGGGCCCACCAAGAGGGGACAGTGAGTACAAATATCCTAAGGAAGAAGTATGCCTGGCAGAGCCTAAGTGCACTAAAGGGAGCCAGTCCTGAGTGTGGTGGAGAATGACAGAACATCATAGCAGGTGTTCCTGACACCCCATCAGCTCACTCTGCCAGTCTGGGATCTCAACATCCACCTCCGGGGAGGCCTATAGGACTCCCTGGTTCTCTATTAACTAACACCAAGTCTCCGTTATGGTCCTGTTTAATTAATAACCAAGAGTGACGCCCCACCCCCCTGAGTCCTTGGATTACCTGCATTTCAGTGGGCGCAGTGCCCAAAACAAGCCAGGCTTCAGATCTCAAGCAATAATGGTAAAATGCCTTAAGAAGACTGGGAGAAGCTGAATGCTCCTTGTTCAGAAGTGCTAGTAACCTAAGCACACAGGGTCACCCACCCTGTGTCGGCATCATCTGAGCAGGACCGCCATCTTGGAGACATCTTGGAGATGGAGATGTGTGGGAACAGGGAGGGTGACTTGAAGGTGCTCCTCACCAATTACTCCAGTATCACCTTGTTTCCTCCCCTATCTCACCACGCGCAGAATGACTGAATAAAAGTGTGCCTGAACCCCAGCCCTCCCACCACTTTTTCCCACATAAAAAGCAGAGAAACCTCTGGAGAGAGTGAACTGCATCCAGGCCTCATCTGATTTTGCTCACAATCTTTTGTCCAAGCACCCAGGATTGATTCAGTCTCTGTGATACTTGTGTGCTGAAATGCCTTGCACAGAGTAATGCAAGCAGTGTCTACACTGCACAGCATGACGTGGGGTTGGAAGCAGATGACCTTGGCATTTTGCTGACAAGTTCTTAGCTGGGCATTATGAAGATTTCCTTGGCTGGAACCTCTCCGTTTGCTTTTCGACATTCATCAGTACCAGCAATGAGCCACGCAGAGCTTCTCTGCCAAGGTGACACTGGAAACAAGAAGCTCGCCGTACTCTGAAAACCTGGGGACTGGAGTTCCACTGCAAGGCTGTGTGAACGTGTCAGTCAAGGTTCAGTCAGAGAAGCAGAAGCCACTGTACGGCTCTAGAATAAGGACCTTATGACAGGAGTGGAACCCTCCATAGGCATGGGAGCTGGTCATGCAGTCTGTCTGTTGCTCTGTGTCTGACATTGATCCTGAAGAGAGTAGGGCTGGCAGTTGGGAAGAAGAGAGACATGTGAAGTGAGGGAGAACAAGGACAAACTAGAGGTCCAGGACAAATGAGGTCCACATCAGGTTATCATCGCTGACTTCACTGATGCAGATGACCTGCAGGCTAGACCAGGCTCTCTGCCACATGGCTACACACGCCAAGGGCCCCAGGACCCAAAGGGTCGGGGGGAGGCTTGATGGGTGCTGGATGGGCTGCCACCTACACCAACAAGGAGAGATCAGTGATGACACGTGTGAGCTGCTGCAGTGCCTGCCAGCCCTCCTCCCAATGGCCAGAGTGCAGGAATGGCTGCTACTTTACTTCCACCCACAAACTATATGCAAATTTCTCTTCTGGCCAATCACAACCAAAGAGGTAGCCAACAGGAATTCTAGGAAGCATAGGTCCAGCTTTGTTACTAGAGTATAAAGCCCCGCAGTGACTTTGACATCAGGCCTCAGTTCCTCCCTAGGACATCTAGGGACTAGACTGAAGGAAACCGTTGGGAGCATCCATTTTACAGGAGCAGTTTCTCTTCTCCCTTACTGGGCAAGGCAGAGGGACAGCAGATGACATCAGGTCAACCTGCATCGCATGCTGAGGTGCCAAGACAGCCCCAGTGTTACTGTACCAATACTGGGGGCTCCAGGAGCTAGAATAATCCCAGCATTGTAGCCTTGATCCTTGGGGGAATTCCATGTTTTGAGGGTGCACACCTTGCCTCATTTTCCCCCTTATGCAGACCAGGAGCAGAGGTTACCTCTTCCCAGGTGGTAAACCTTAGACCCAGCATGCTGCTGGACTAGCATCACTCACCTGGTGAAGTGGTGGCAGCAGGTGACAAAGGTCCATGCTCCGTTTCTAAACAGCAGGCTTAGAAGTCCAGAGAGCTGGTGTAAAGATCTTTAGGCTACCAACAGTTCAATTAACAATCTGGACCCAAACATTTTCACCAGTTCATCTTTCAGGTGATTCCAGATAACTATAATACAACCTAAGGATAATTTTTCTGAGCAAATAAATGTGAGCATTGTAATACACGCAGAGATTTCTGCAAAATATGCTCTTTGCAGGCTCTGCTCTTGATGCAGGTGGCCTGCAGGCTTAAGCCAGTGCCCTCCACGTTGTGGTTGCACACACGCAGGCCCTAGGACCTGGAGGCGGAACCCTGGATGGGAGAGAAAGGGAAAACCATCCACAATAAGGACAAAGAGATGTAAATGCAGAAAAGAAGTTGGAAAAAATTTAAATTGCAAAGAAAGAAAAGACAACCTCTCATTTATAACCAAAGAAGTGACAAATGAAAAGAACATGGCTTTTAAAGAGCCTCTGACCATGGGCGTCAGCTTCCTCACGGTGAAAAAGAGGCTGAACTTAACAATCTCAGAAATTCCATGGGCTGAAGAGAGCATCAAAGAAATCTCAAGTGAGCTAAAGGATCCCATGTCAGCACACACAAGATGGAAAGCCACGAAGGGAAAATGCAGAAGGAATGTCTTCATTTATAGTACTTCCTAGAAGAAAGAATTTTCCTTTTTTGTGGGATGGAGTGTGATACAACACCAAACGAGACTGCAATCCTAAATTCTGCTCTCTGCACTTTTCTTCTGTAAGACTGCAGTCCCCAGCCCCCCAGCCATGGACCAGTACTGGTCTGAGGCCTGTTAGGAACTGGACTGCACAGTATCACTGCCTGAGCTATGTCTCCCCTACCATTTCCTGCCCCCTACGTGTGGAAAAATTGTCTTCTGTGAAACCAGTCCCTGGTGCTAAAAAGGTTGGGAACCCCTACTATAAATGTAGGTATGGCTAGAGCAAATCAGACCCTGGCCAGGAGTCCCCAGGGGGCAGAGGCAGAGCAGCAGGATGGGCTGGCATGGCCATTAGGGTCCAGGCTATGGAGCTTGGAGGAGGAGGCTTTGAAGGCTGAAAATGGGAAAGGGAATGAATTTGAAGTTCCTTGGTGTTCAAAATAATAAAAAAATTCAGGTTTAGCAATGCAGTCTTAGTGAATCATGACATTCTAGCTCATGCTCTCAATGGTTTAGTGTAAATATGTCTCAGGTCTCTCTACAGACATAAAGTTGGGCCAGCCTCTCTGGGGGCAGGAATGACCTAAATTAGATTTTTGTCTGTAATATCTTTGTCTAGTACAGGGGCTGGTGAACTTTTTACTGTAAAGGGTCAGATATTAAATAATTTAGTCTTCGTGGGCCATAAAGTCTCTGTTGCAACTACTCGATGGTGCCAGTGCAGCATAAAAGCAGCCATAGTCAATCGGTAAATGAATGAAGGCGACCATGTTCTAATAAAACTTTATCGATAAAGACAGGCACAGCGTGGATTTGGCCTGTGGCTGTAGTTTGCTGACCACTGGTGCAGTGTTTTCCTAGAAAGATGGGAAAGCACATGCTTAAAATATGGGCAAACTGAGGGCTTAAATTACATACAAATTATACATGTTCTAACACAGAAACACAGAGAAAGAGGAAGAAAATAAAGGGAAACAATATGAGACGAAAGAAAGCTGATTTTTGTTTCATAAGCCAGGGGGCCTGGAGGGAGAATGCAGAAAAGAGCCAAGAGGGTAAAAGGCAAAACATGGCTCGTGAAAGTGTCACACACACACTTGGATGAGCATGCGACAATGTAGAGAGCCCAGGACTAGAAATGAAGTGGCCCAGATTCCAGGCCATTCTCTGTCCTTGCCAGAACTGTCATAACTCCTCCCTGAACTCCTCCTCCTTTTGCAGTTCCTCTTCTGCAAAATGGGGAGCTTAGACTGAATGTTCTACCAGTCTGTCATTCTGCCCCAAAGAATGCCTCGCAAAGTCCTCAAAATCCAGAGCCAAGCAGGAAACAAGATGCAGGGCACTGCAGGGAGATGCAGCTGGGGAAGTGAGCAGAGGCGGGGGATTTTGGCCACCCTTGGCGGTGTGTCTCGGTGAGGACAGATCCCTATCTTCTTCCTACTGCACATTACATGGAAGACATATCTGAGCTTGTGCTTAAATAAACAATTTAATCAGCAGCCTAAAGTTTCCTTTTATCACCCAATCTCCCAGCTAGACTGAATAACTATTTTCCATCTTCTAACCACTAGACTGTTAAGTATCAGCTGAAGCAAACAGAACACCAGGCACTGTTGAAAACCATCACAGCCCTCATCTTTCACTAACAAAATTCCCATGGTGGCTGGGTTTTTTAAAGACCTTGTAACTAAACCTGGCTCCTAGAATGAGTGTGCTGCAGAGGACTTTGTAGTGTGGGAGGGAGGGAAGGGTTTGTCATGTAGCATGACTGCCATCAGCGTTCTGGTCATTAACAAAGAAAATGATACATGGGCCCAATGCCAAGTAATGCCCTCACCAGTTGGAAGAGGGAGACTATTTCTAGAATCCATCGGATGATCAGCCTTCCTTCCCTACCTGTAAAATGGAGCTAAACCTTGTGTGGCTGTACTGGAGAAGAAATCAGATAATGAGGAAGAGTGTCTAACCCCACTCCCAGCACATAGTGGGTGCTTTTCAAGCAGGAGTTGCCCTGATATTATCCAGGAATGATATAACTCAATTCTTACACAAGCAACATCACTCTAATAGGGTGTGGGAATCGCAAGCCTTCAACAAGATGTTTTTCCTGCTCTTCATCAATCTGCTTGGGATATAGGCCTCCTGCAATAGGCTCATGACTGACTGGCATAGACATTATTTAAATTTGAGAAAAGGTATTATGGACCCCACCCCTTGGCTGTCACCCCACCTCTGAAGGAGTGTGGAATTACGGAAGTTGATAGGAGCCAGGATAACTTGGGACTATAAAGTCTTGTGGGCAATCACACATGCCATCCACTGAGTCACAGGTTTCTTTTGGCAGGTAAACAGTGGAAACACCCTTCCTGTCACTCAGCCCTTTCCGCAATCTACTCCCTGTCCCGGTCTCCTTGCAGGCCCATGTCCCTCACACACAGCCTACCCATGTGGCTGCCAGGGAGGGGAGCAACCTACCACACAGCCCAGGCCTTTTCTGACACTAGCCTCCACAGCTCTTCTATGGAGCCATCGTGATTCATAGGAAGTCCCTTAGCTGCCCTGTGGCTGTTGCCTGTGACCTCAGCCTCAGCTCCATCCATTCCATACTCCACACGTGGCCAACTGGCTTGTTCCGATGACCCAGATCTGCTCTTGATCCACCCTGTTTAAGAGCCACAACATAAAAACCAAAGTTCACCCCCCTCAGCAAGATCTAGAAGGCCTGTCCCAACCTGGCTCCAGTCTACCCTTGGTGGCCTCACCTTTCACTTTCAGGCCTTGGCTCTTGCTGTTTCTGTTTGTGCATTCCCCTCAGCTGCTCATCCAACCTCTGCTCAACCTCTCACATCCAGCTGAAATGCCCCCCCCAATCTGGGACACCTCCCACTGTGGGTGGTCCAATTGTCTTCTCCTATATTCCTGTAGTGACTAGTACTCTCCAAATATATTCTAGGTACTTTGCTGATGGCTTGTGCTCCCGCTTGACTGAAACCTCAGTAAGGACATGAGCAATTATGTATTCATCTTTATATTTCCAGTGCCCGACATTCTACCCCTTGTGTGGTCGCGGATGTGCAGTAGACTTTGCTGAATGGAGGAGGATGAATTGCGAGAACAAATTCTCTGGGTTTGGTGGGGGAGGAATAGATGATGCAGGAAAGACACAAAAATTGAAAGGTACCATCAAGGGAGTCTCCTAATATTTCTTTATTAATGGTTTTTAATTTTTCTTGGAATTGCCTTTGGAGAATTATCCAACCTTTCCTGCTAGCCCCCCTTTCCCACCAAATCGATAACCATCTCTATTCTCAGAGCTGTCAGTCATTCTGTATCTATGATTTTTCCACCATAATTATAATCCCTCTCTTGCCTATTTTTCACTCAGCATGCATGAAGCCCAAGAGGCTCTGTTCTTTTAGCACTTGCCTTGCTGCCCTCTCCACCCTCCACCATATGTAACAGCTTTATCAATAGTTTGCATATGTGAAGCCAAGAGACTTCTCATTTTGATACAGTATTTTCCAGGGGCCCCGGTAACAGCCTCTTGCATAACCCTTTTACTGTTTCCCCACCCTGAGGCTTAAGAGTAAGTTTCACATCTCTTGGCAGGGAACATAAGGTCTTTCACACCTGGACCTTTTCCCTCCCTCTCCAGCTTCTGTTCTTACCACTGTCACCCTATTCTGGCTGTGACCATCCTGAGCTTCACCATAGCTCTGTAATCAGGCCAGGCTCTCTCTTTTCTTTCTGACACACCGTTCCTGGACTGCATTTCCCTTCTTCTCCTACTGACCTTCTGTTCGACTTTAAAGGTCTCTATGAGCTCCTTAGAGCCATCTTCCCTGCCAATACCTCCTCCCCTTCTGCCTAAGGAAACACTGTATTCTTCTTTAATACAATGGGATTTTCTTTCTTCAGTTTTTTTTTCTTTTTCCTTTTTTCAAAATTTTCTTTTATTTTTGGATATCAGATTCAGATTATTGGATTACTCATAAATGTAGGTTAATGACATACTCTCCTCACTGATCCATGCATACCCCATAAGTACTAGCATGGGCACTGCCCCAAGCAAAAGATAGGACAATGCCTTCACCACTCCCTCAACTTATGCCCTTGTCTTTCCATTTGAGAAAATGTATCACCATTTTGTATCATCTATTGTCTTTCCTTTTTAGTGTAGTTTTATTACAACTTGCTATGTTCCTTTAAAAATAGATAAATATTTTATTTTAGTGGTTTCTAACTTCAATAACAAAAAAAAAAAAA
>CAUYQV010016709.1:22500-33653 GCA_963574575.1 Galagoides demidoff | reverse complement strand
ACAAAGAGGCTTGGCTCTTTGTTAGAGTTGTTTTCACAAGAGTTGTAACACTTGCATCCTGCCCTGCAAGGAGGTTTGGTTTCTTTGAGTTGTAAATAAAACCACTGTTCATTCTGTGGTCTGTCGATTCATTCATCGAATCGTCGAGACCAAGAGCCTGGAAATCCAGTGTTAGAAATCCGGTATCAAAGGTGGACAAGGGCAAGGCCTGCCCAAGCAAGATGGTTCCCTGGCAACAGAAGAACATAGCACTCCCCAGTGGACTAATTTCCACTTTGTCTCAGATTTGTGAGAGACTCCTCTTGGACTGAATGGACCCCTACCTTTTTTTTAACTGTCAAAGGGTAGAAGGCTAGAAAAAGAGATTCTCACAATACGAAGACTCATGCTACTTATAGGAGACCAGCCTGAGCAAGAGCAAGACCCTGCCTCCACTAAAAGTGGGAAAAGCTAGCCAGGCATAGTAGTGAATACCTATAGTCCTAGCTATTTGGTAGGCTGAGGCAAGAGGATCACTGAACCCCAAGAGTTTGAGGTTGCTATGAGCTGTGAAGCCACGACACTCTACCAGGATAAAAGAATGAGACTCTGTTTCAAAAAAAAAAAAAAAGTGTATATTTTTCTTCACTACAAGCTGTAGCAGTTATTTGAATAAAAAAGAAAAATCTTCTCTAGTACTAGCCAAAAAAAAAAAAAATCTTTTCTTTCAGCATTATGTAGCTGGTCAAAACATCCCCTCAGTACAATTAATTATGTTACATTCACGCTGTCCCTCTAGAAGCATCTGTCACAGATATGTTGATTTTTGACTCATATTTCAATTTAATTTGTGGAGATTTAAGTTCTTTTTTTCTCCTTAAATCATAGACTTGAATTGCTTATTGCGAATCAGTGAAAATTCCAAACTAAGTTTATTGCCTTGCTCTTAATTCTTCGAAAAAATTTTGTTTCTTCTAAAAGAAACAAAATTAAATTTCTGGGATGTTTGAAAATAGTGATACAATAAAAGTTGTGCTATGGAAATACATTAAAAGGATGCAGATTTAGACCAGCAAGAGTGGGCGGGAAAGTCTTCCTGGAGAGAGAAACTTGAGGATAAGACCTGAAGGGTGATCTAATATGGCAGCAGGATAAGGCAGCCTGGGGGCGGGAGAGTGAGAGAGTGCCACACATCAGAGCAACCAACCGCTGGGGACTCAGTGCCTCGGGGAGGAAGGGCTAGCAGGCAAGGCTAGGGCAGTAAGCAGGGGTCAGAATATAGCTGAGTATAAAGGTGGCTAGCCTTCCAGCTCTAGTATGAGTGGTGGATCTAGAAAAATAACCACGTGATAGAAAAGTTATTGAAAAATATGATTGAGTAGTTTTCATTGAATGACATTCATGTTTTTTGAAATTCAATTACATTGCTTGGATGCAGGAAGACTTAGAAGTCATTTAATCTCATCAAGTGAACTCACTTTATAGACAACAAAAGTGACTCCCAGAGACGGCAAGTGATTTGCCTCAAGTAGCAAAGCTAGTTCTCAGGCACAGGAGGAAACTGAGCCCGTACTCCTAACTGATCCACGAGACACTTCTCTCTGACATCGTCTGGTGGTCCATTCCATGTCTTTGAACGCTAGATTGGATTCTCTCAAGTCTCAATACCACTTTCTACATATTTGTTTCTCATTGACTGAACCAACGATTTACAATCATTTTCCAGAAATAGCAAGTATTTCTAAGTGGCCGGTAATTTTTCCTGTTTCCAAATTCCTTTATTATTATGTTTCGTGTCTAGATAGGGCTGTGACAAAGGCAATAGGTTAAGGCTCAAATACCAACAAGTTTAACTTCAAAAGGCTTATTTTAAGCCTGCAGTCAAGATGGCAAACGTTAAACATGCTGAGTGTTACAGTTCCATGATTAATGCCACAGATAATAACCCACCATGTTTTATTGCATAACTGATAACATACTCACACAATGAAGACACTAAGATACTGGGAACTATTCAACATGGCCCAAACTAAATGGCAGCATTTGTTTTTATAGTTTTTGTAATCTCACCTGCTAAGACCCTTATCTTCATAAAACCACTGAGTTCCTGAATAAATATTGTGCCACAGATTTAAATCTTCTGGGGGATTTGATGTAAGTGGTTGCTGGATTTTACGTCTCAGAAGCTCATATCTAAAGCAAAAGACAAGCAGAAACATCAGGATTATCTCAACTAATGTTATTACCAAAATTCAGGTTGTTTTGTGGTATTTTGTGTGTGATATATGCATGCAAGCCTGTAGAATAACATCTCTGGGGTTCTTTTCAGATGAATTTCCTTCTCCGGATGACGTTTCATACACACAATTATTTTGAAACAATCAGCTACATTCACATTTCACTATCATCTGCAAGAATGATAACGTTTTAGTTTTCTTTTATGTGAGATTTTTCAAATCTTTATTGGCAGCTTTGCACACTGTAGAAATACATAAAGCTTATCAAGTTAATAATTTCTAAGACTTTTCCCATCAATACTTTATAAACAATGATAATATTATCAAATCCATATTCTCAGCCAAGTATCAAGTTCAGGTTGTCACAAAGCCATTTCAGAATCACAACTCTTGCCTTTCATCTTATCTGTATTCCTGACCACATTATTCATAAGTTTCCAGATAATAATAATCTGCCAAAGAATTTCTGTATTAGCTTTAGAATTTTAAGTCATGTTTGTGCTAATAGATCACAACATGCATCAGATTGGCCTAACATATGACATATAATACTTCGAAACTTAAGAGAAGGATTATGTTGAAAATCCTTGGAGAACAGTGATTACTGTCTTTAGTTCTTCACAATATTGTGATATTTCTACTTTGATGAACTTCTATAGTTCTGTGTAAAGCAAGATGTACTAGTGCTGGAAAATTCTGAACCGGGGGATATCTAATAAAGAGTTAGTTTACATGTGAGTAAAAGTCCCCTCCTTCCCTATTTCTTAGATAAGACTATGGCAAAATCCCAGATCATTGTGGGTTTCTCCTACCTCACATCGGGTCCATTTGGCTTGGCTGGTGGCTGCCAAGAAATCCCAACATATGATTCGCTGAGTGGAATCACAGACAAGGGGCCGATGTCCTGAGGTGGACTGGGGTGGGTGGTAACATGGGTGGGTAAGCTCTCTGTGCACCCTCCTAGATGTCCATTACCCCCTGAGCAAGCAACAATGGTGACAGAATAATTAGTGAAAGGAAGAAGGTGAGTGATCATTTGACTTAACCCTGAGGAAGTCACATTGGTTATTGTGAAGTGAGGGTCGGGCATGCGGATCTCGTAGCTAAGCACGTCTCCATTCTGGATAAGTGGGGGTTTCCAAGTGACCTGAAATGAAAGATAAACTTAGAATCAGTGAGGCAGTGCAGCGGCAGAGCAACTGACGTTCACAAGGCCTCGAATCTAGCTCTGACTTGTTTTCAGTGAAGTCATTTTCTGAATGCCTGCTTTCTGGGTAGACCTCTGCATTCGATAGTGAGGAAGGGGTGGCGATCAGTTAGCAGCACGCCAGGAACGGAGTGAAAGGCTGTTTCCTGGGTTTGGCTTTTCGTTCCTGGCTACTTTCTAGGACTGTCAGACTGATGCCTACCTTGGTGACTCATCTCCACTGTGGGTGTCTGAAGGATACAGAGCAAACACATGGAGGAAATTCACACATCCACATGCACCAAAGGGCAGCAGCAGGATTTGATAGTCTTCTTGTTTATAACTCAATTAAGTGAAACATCAGAACTCCACACTTTGCATCGTTAGTGCACATACTAAGTCACGTTTTTTTGGAGGGTGGGGGGAGAAATCATCATGATTTATATTTCCTGAGGATGCACAATTGAGTTCCTGAGTCTTACCTGTATATGATTTGGCAAGCGAAGCAGTAATAACACATCCTAATTTAAGGACTAAGAAATGTCCAGAAAGCTTTTTAAAAGGCAAGCAAAGCACAATCTTGTTTAGCCACTACATGGAGCTGAGCATCAGAAGAAAGAACAATATTCTGCAATGGAATATGATGTCTGAAATTTGTTTTCTTGTCTGGCTAAATTTTGCAAGACCAGTGGTAACACACCCATGTTACGTGGGAGAAAAGGATCTTAGAAAAATGTACACAGACCATTAAAAATCACTCACTTATATGCTACCCTGTGTCATCTCTTTTATTGTTACCTTCCAGAGTTCCTTTTACAAATACTAGGATTTAATCTTTCAAACAGTCTGTGAACTTCCCGATAGCTGGGCTAAATTGTATGTTTGTTTGTTGCCATGCACAGAGAGGTAGAGTTCAGTAAGTAATTGTAGTCACTGCTCCTTAGAATATACGTAGTATTTTTTCTTTCCATATTTCAAAACTTTAAAAGACAGATTTCTATAAGGTGATACCCTGATATCTACTCTTACAAATCTATACAAAATCAGAGTCAGAAAGGAACAATAGAAAAATTAAAATAGAGAAGGATTGACCATAACTTTCTATCTTAAGTCAAACAGAAAAAGATTCTTTTAGAAGGACTATGACCTGAGTTTTTGTAAAAGGATTCTAATAATTGGGGAAAAACTGAACTCACGCCATAGGTAAGTCAGGTAGTTGATAATTATTGTGGTTATGAATAATTAGCAATGGGCCAATATCCACCCAAATTTTATGATATGGACCAAAATCATTATTAATCTTAAAAACTCCAAAGTTCCAAGGAGAGATGTTGCTGGGATACCAAGAAGTTTGAGATGTCTTCCTTATGGACACAGAGGATTTGTCTGGATGCAGAGAAAATTAAAAAGAAAAAACCTAAAGCAAGCAGAGTTTGCAGGGCAGACACAGGGTTCTATTTGTTGTGGCAGTGAAAATACTCTCTGTGGGCTTGGAACATTAGTCCAGGTCAAACTCTGGGGTCTTCCTGGTATTCGTAACATAAAATTTAAAAAAAAGGAAGAGCTATCACAGCTAAAATTCAACCTGCCTGATCTGAAGAATATGACTTTCTTGCCTCTCAACCAGAATATTTCGAGAGTTCAGGTCAAGGCTTGGCAACGCTTGGAAGAATTAAAATTTAGCAGATAGCCTGTGTTAGTAGTTGAGCTAACAGTGAATTGATCTGGAACTCAGCATTGAGGCTGAGAAAAAGCATTAATAAGATATCTGTCAGCAGAGATTAAGAGATTTGATGTAACAACTCTGGAGACAGTCATTTGAAGATCTAAAAAACTCTTATTTTCTCTACTAGAAATGTTTACATCCAGAAATTAGCTATTTTTCTCTTTTTTAATGTTAAAAATTTAGAAAAAAACTACCTTATTGAACAGCAGTGAGTTACGGGAAATGAATCCATTTTTACAAAAAAATTTTAGGAGGACTGAATAACACAATCTTTGGTAACAAAGGGGAGAAGGACGTTATCATTAGAGTTGTTAGGCTAACAGAAATGGTATTGGACTTACACCTTCCTGAAAATATGCTGGAGTTGTTATTAAAAATAAACATGTCTAAGATTTTTAAAGGGCCAGTGAGCTAAATATTGTATTGTGTTCTTTCCTATGTTTAAGACCATACTCAACCACGGTGTGGTTGAAATACATGGGATTAAAACTTTCATCCAGTTTTATTTCTATATCCATTATACGTAGGAAGGATTATGAAATGTTGCATCCTGAAAATTCAGACCAAAGAGCGTGTTCTTGGCTTGCATGAACAAGAAATGTATTCTTTAAAATAATAATTTTTCACTGAAATCTTTTCAATAGAATTATAGTTTCCCACTATAAATAAAATGTTTATTTTAAAGACGGCTTGCCTATCATAATGATTTCTTTTATGTGAGTAGTTTAGTTTAGGTATCATATACGTTTTCAGAAAATAGGACAGGTAGAGATCTGGTTAGGTGTTTAAGGAGTCACTAATTTCTACTAACTCTTTCAAGTGGATGATGACTGGCTCTGAAAATAAAGACACTTTCCAAACTCCGTTTTAGGAAGAAACAGATATACAATTTAGATGGCTTCACGGCTGAATAGAGTTAACACACAAAAACATTGCAACTGACTCCCTTCTTTAACTACATCAGACTTGTTTTAAGAACTCTATGAATAAGAGGATTTGTAAAGATTGATATTAAGTGTTGAGAAGGTATGATAAATTCCTAATGTTCCATCCAAGCTATGCCATTAAAGCTGTGTGACTTGGAGCAAAGTACTTAACATCTCTGGGCGTTGGAATCTTCATGTTTAATGAGAAGAGACAATCCTTGCCATCATTTCTACACATAAAATTGCATAATTCTAAGAGTGCTTATCAATAGATGATACAAATGTACCATAAAGAAAGACCATATGGAAATATCTGACTCTCTACAGTACAGCAATTCCTCATAACAATTAGCATTTCCTGACTTTTTGTGAGGTATAAATCTTTTTGAATATTATTGACTATTTATATACCCTCTTATTTAGATTATTTCATATGAAATCATCTATTATAAATTATTAGAAGTTATTTATATGTTATAGGTAAATAATCTATTTGCCTAGGGTATGTTTTATAGATGTATTTTCCCAATCTCTCCTTTGGATTTTAACATTTCAGGCAGGGTCTTGTACTTGGTGAAAGCAACTCACTTATTTTTAGGCCACATTTGACTACTTTTTGTTTGCTAGCTACTGAGGTTTTTTTTTTCCCACCCTTAGGAATGGCTTCCCTATCTTTAGGTTATTAAAAAAATCTCCTTTATTTTCTTCTAAGGTTTTTTTTTTGCAGTTTTGACCCAGGCCAGGCTTGAACCCACCACCTCCATATACTCCTTGAGCCACAGGTGCTGCCCAGCTTTTAATTAAACATTAACATTTTTAATTTTTTGGAATTCAATTATAATATAAAAGAGGGATCTCTTTTTTTTCTTTTTCCTTCCACATGGACAGCCAGTTTGGCCAATATATGTTTTAAAACAAATTTTCCTTTAACAATGAAATAAAATGCCTCTGAAACAATAAGTCAAATTTCCACATACATTTGTATCTGTATCTCACCTCTCTGGTTTGTTCCAGTGACCGTTTATCTATTTTTATGCCAATACCATATTGTTTTATTTCAGTGGCTTTAGAGTATGTTTACATACTAAGGGAAATATCACTTCACTCTTCTTTTCTTCCATAATTTTCTAGAATATTTTCAACCTTTTAGCCTCCTCCCATTTACACTTTAAAATCATTTTATCTACTTTGAAATAAAACAAACCCAAACCATTATTTGTATTATTGGCTTTTTTTTAACCTTTCCTTAAGCATATTCTTTTTCAAAAATTTCAGAATATTATAGGTGTTCACATTTTGGTTACCTGCTTTTGTACATATAACGTCAAAGTTATGTTTTTTACTTTCCCCACAATTTTTGTTTTGCAATTCTTCCCCCCCCCCCCCCCCCGCTTGATTTTTGTTGACTTTTTCTTCCATATGTGTACATAAGTGTTGATTAACTCATTCCAATTAAATTTTGAGTAAATGTGTTGTTTGTTTTTCCCTTTTTGTGATACTTCACTTAGAAGAATGGTCTCCAGCTCCATCCTGGTGGTTACAGAAGATATTAGATCACCATTTTTATGGCTGAGTTGTCCTCCCCGGTATACAATATGTACATTTGATTAATCTACTCATGCAGTGATAGACACGTGGGCTGTTTCCACATCTCTGCAATTGTGAACTGTGCTGCTATAAACATTCAAGTGCAAGTGTCTTTTTCTTAAAACGTCTTTTTTTCCCTTGGGGTAAGTAGGTAGTAGTGGTATTGCTGGAGCACATGGTAAGTCTACTTTTAGTTCTTTACAAAATACGGAATTCTTTAAGAATTTACATGTTATCTTTCTGCTTTAACTGTGAGAAGGTACACAGGCCCATCAGGGTTTAGAGGGTCATGATAATTGACATAAAAGAAGTTTTTACTGCTGCATTACAGATATGCAACTTACTCACCTTAGTATATTACCTATTAGCTTCAGTGTGCTAGTCTATACCTTGACTTTATCTTATGTACATATCTTCTACTTAATCTTATTTTACTTGGAATTTTTATTAGAAATGGTGTTGAATTTCCTAAGTCCTTTTTCCGCATCTGTTGATAAAAGTATAGGCTGTCTCCTTTAATTGGTTGATACAAGTAGTGTGTTGAGAGATTTCCTGGTTGAACCATCTTTGCATTTTTGACATCATGCATCTTGGTTTACCATTCTTTTAATATACTTCTTAATTCACTTTGCTAATCTCTTACTTAAAATTTTTGGATCTATATTCACATATGAAATTAATCTATAGTGTTATTGAACTCTTTTTTAGGTCTTGGTAGAGCATTTTTGCCAACTTCATAAAATGAAATAAATTTTCTTAGGTGATTAAAATGTCAAATAAAAGTATGTAGCTTTTACAACTTTTCAGATGACACAAACTCTTTGATATTATATATTTATTTTCTTGTAATAAAATAAGATTTTAAGAATATGAGTTTCATCTACATAGTTGTGCTCTCCAATTTATCTTTTCTTTCTTTCTTTTTTTGAGATAGAGTCTTACTTTGTCATCTAGGCTAGAGTACAGTGGTCCAACCATAGTTTACTTCAATCTCCAACTCTTGGGCTCAAGTGATCTTCCTGCCTCAGCCTCCTGTAGCTAGAACTACAAGTGCACACCTGGCTAATTCTTTTAAATTTTTCTGTAGATATGGGGTCTCACTCTGTTGCCCAGGCTGGACTCAGACTTCTGGCCTAAAACAATCCTTCTGCTTCAGCCTCCCAAGGTGCTAGAATTGCTTCAGCCTCCCAAGGTACTAGAATTATATGCATAAACCATCACTTACTATTCCTGGCCCCCAGGTTACCTCTCCTAATGCTCATATCTGTGCCTAGTCACCTCTTTTACAGGAATGGATATATCACTTTAAATTTGTTTTCTAGTTGGCCTAAGTAAATACATTTTCTTTTGCTTTCCCTACTAGACTTTAGTTCTTGCAGATGGCTCTGTATAGACAAAAGAACACATGGCACAAAATGAAAAGAACTAGGGTGAAAATAACCAGCTCTCCTCCTTTTGTTACCTCCCACCCTATCATCTGGTATTCCTCATTCCTCTGAGCTTGCTGTATTTTCTTCCTCCAAGTCCTTTGTCACTTATGGGGATATGTGCATGTATGTTTGTTTGCATTCTGTCTCAGATGTAAGCTCCATGAGGCTAGGACTTTATTTCGATCTCTGCTGTATCCTCAGTGCCTGAAAGAGGCACTCAGAAAGATACGCATTCATTTATAAATTTGAATAGAACAACAATTATTAGTGTTTTTGTTGATAGTGTTGACATTATTGATAATTTTCCTCATCCATCCTAATGCTTACAACAACTCAGTGGTCAATGTTGAATTAATTTCTTAACCAAATGTACTAATAATCCTTCAGTTATGCCTCATGAATATTTAATTTATTTATAATTTTTACTTTTATATCTTATATTTTACAAAAAGAAGTCATTGATTAGTCTTCATATACCTTTTTTTTTTATCACTAGGACAGGTAATGAAAGTCTTAAGATCTTTCTGAACATAAAGAGCCAATAATACTAAAATACAGGGCTGCACCTGTGGCTCAAGGAGTAGGGTGCCCATCCCATATACTGGGGGCGGTCAAAAACAAAAACAAATCAAAACTAAACTAAACGAAAGATATCTGTAGAGTATTTTAATACCCTATAAATAATATATAGCATCAAATACCAGATTTAGTAGAATAGTCTTGCTGACTCTCTTTATTGATAAATTTACTTCCTAGTTATAAAATGGAAACTTAAAAAAATGTGTGCATTCTAAAAAAGTTATTACTAGTGTGGCAGCGCCTGTGGCTCAAAGGAGTAGGGTGCTGGCCCCATATACTGGAGGTGGTAGGTTTAAACCCGGCCCTGGCCAAAAACTGCAAAAAAAAAAGTTATTACTAGTGTATATTGCTCATATGTTTCAGGTACCTTCTTAAAAACTTACATTTCCAACCTGTGGTTAGCAAAGTGTTGTGCACCTCTGGTGAGTGCCTACAGGACTCAGCTCTCTAACTGAGCTAATTAAAACTCCTCTAGCAAGCAGAGAAACCATGTGTTTTGTTTCTTTCCTGGATAATCTTACACAATCAAAAGAAAGAATAAAGAAGTATGAAGAAAAAGCCAGGCAACTTGCTCTGGATACTTTCAGGCATCATCTGTATAGGCTGAACCAAGTAGAATTGTACACTGAGCTCTTACCCTTCTGAAAACATTTGTTCTTTTGCAGACCTGCTATAATCAGCAATGCCTAGTTATAAAATTTTTGCTAAAAAGAATCCAGAGGGATGTCCATTATGTAGCTTTGTCTTTGTGAAGGGATGGTGCTTATTATGTTGCATCATATTGATTGGTACTGCTACCAAAGTTTTGCAAAACTCCCCCAGGATTAAAAAGAAAAGTCATTTCTGGAATGATTAATAACTCTCGGTTTGTTTGAGTGTTTTGCTTTGTTTTGCTTTTATTTTGGATGAAGAGCAATCCTTAAGATTGCTTAATCCATATAGTAAACATTCTATATTGTGTGCTTACAATTAATTTCCTTTCAGTGTTTAATCAATGGGATTCCATCCCCTTTTGATAGTTTTATCAAAAAAGTGTGCTGTTTGAACCGGTCTCATATTAAAACTAACTAATAAAGACTTTTAAAAATAGCCTTTCATTTGTAGGCTAAATTAAATCTCTTCAACAATTTACACTGTTTAGCATCACCTAGTGTTTGCCTTTGGTGGGGGAGAGGGAAAACACAACACAGATCCAAGTAATAATTTCAACAGATAAACTTTTCTGTTATGCAAATGCCCTTTGTTTTGTGCTCTGGTGAGCAAGCTACTGTACCAATGCTTTTGGCAGTAGTACAAGACTGAATCCATGGAAGCATGTGTGTATTTACACAAAAGAGGCTTCTAAGCTACAAAACTCCCTCCTGTTTGGTTACACTAATTTCCCTTGAATGAAGTTTGTATGCCAGCCAAAACAATGGTAGTTATCCTGTCCTCTGGAGTTCATTCCCAATAGAATGAGATGAATAACTGAATCCTTTCTAGAGAACCCATTAATATGCTATT
>CAUYQV010016709.1:0-17500 GCA_963574575.1 Galagoides demidoff | reverse complement strand
GGCATGGCGTGTTTGCACAAAATGAACTTTCAGCTTCTTGACGACTGGTGAGAAAGTAAATGGCCTGTGTAACATAGGCACCATTATTTAATGAAGTCTAGAAACCTGCTGGAATTGAAAGGATATTATTTGGTAATCTCCAAGTAGGAAAACCAATATTTGGGAACCATTTTTCTCCATTTCTCCTGGGACAAAGCAGTAGAGAATAGAATTAGAATAATGTTTTGACTTCTAGAACCAGGACCAATAAATTCTTCCTTGAAAGTTTGAGGCAGAAAATAAAATGTATTAATGTAAGAATTCATAAAGGCAAAAAAAAAAAAGTTCTAAAGAACCTAAAAGTCATCACAATCGCTTCTAATAATTACACAAAGCTTTATCTGAATTTTTCCAAATATAGCTCATCAACTGTGTTTATAAGCAGAGTTTATAAAACAGGCTTCTCCCTGACTTCCTTGGGAGAATTTTCAGATCCTGAGCTGTCTTTCCTCTCTTTTGTACTTATTTCATCAATCTTGGAAAACTGGGGTTTCAGGGATGTTTTAAAAATAAGTAAGATAACACAATTAAAAGAATACATGCATTTTTTAGCATTACAGAATGTTCTTCTATAGACAGGTGCTATATAAAATGCTACAGAAAATTATTACCATATACACTCATCTTTTTTGTTGATAACTAGCTCTTTCGGGTTCTTAAACTCTCCAGGAATTTAAGATTTGAGCCTCTTAAAACTAAGCTTATGCTATTAAATAGCAATATGTGGCAATTATCACTGGATCATCTTGCATGGTCTCCTGAGCATTTTCAAATATTGACAACTCAATCTTTTCAAAGCTAAAGAACAAAAACAGTTTTCTAAAATGTTTAGTGGACAGCTGGGGAATAGCATTTCTGGGTAATGAGAGAATATAGTTCCTACCAGAGTGACTCGCACATAACAGGCATTCAAAATATTGAAGCAATAATAATAAAGTAGCAATGATAAAAATTATTTTTTATTAATTTCTTAAACAGGAAAGGCTAGAAAAGGCTTGATCGCTTCTTACTTTCACTTTCATTCTTTAACGGAAAGATGTAACACATAGAAATTACTGATGCTCCAAATTTGGAAGAGCTGCACGCTTTCTCTGCCCAGAGCTAAGTCAGGAGGAGCTCAAGAAGGAAACTGAGGCAAGGTGGATAGAATCTTTCTTTCATCGATCTATTTTTTCAAGGGGTTTTCTGTCAGTCACTTTTAGCTTGCATAAATTCCTTTTGATCTCATAATATAAAAGTGAAATATAAAAATCATTAATATCTATTAATCTGAAAATTCAAGAATTTGGGGAGCACAATCTATGCAACAGAAGAGAAAGCATATAGTGGCAAACAGGCCGAGCCATTTTGTTCTCAAAATCAGCAGCTTCCATGTGCTACTTTTGATCAGGGGACTTCTGTTATGTGTGAAATAGATACCTGCATCACTGTGGGAAAGGACAAACATGTCCCCATTCAAAGTATAATATATAAAGCAGATGGAAAAGATATTTGCATAGAGAAAACAAAATCCTTAGGTAGCACCTCTGAAACATGTGGTTCATATTTCTTCATAAAATAAAACCTACTTATCAATATGGCCCATCCTCATTTTAAAACATCACTATTTAAAATATTAAAAATTTTCTCTTGCACAGAACTCTCTTAAAGATTCAAGTTGAAACTTTAAATGCTAAAATGCATCAATCATAAAAAGATGTTAACCTGGCAATATCTATTTTAAGATTTTGGGCTGGGTGCCTGTAGGTCAGTGGTTATGGCACCAGACACATATACCAGGACTGGCGGATTCGAATCGGACCCAGGCCTGCTAAACAATAACGATAACTACAACAAAAATAGCTGTGCATTGTGGTGGGTGCCTGTAGTCCTAGCTACTTGGGAGGCTGAGGCAAAAGAATCACTTAAACCCAAGAGTTTGAGGTTGCTGTGCATTGAAACTCCATGGCACTCTACTGAGGGTGACATAGTAAAACTCTGCCTCAAAAAAAAAAAAAAAAAAGATTTTGGTATTCTTAAGGGCACACATGCCCTTATTAAATGATTTGGAAAATTTGGCTCTAGAATTATCTTGATCAATTTATTGAATTTCAGATTATATACTTACTTCCTCTTCTGTCACATGGACTCCAGTGTTTTATTCTTACTAAAGTTTGTGAAAATAATAAGATATCCCCCCCCCTTTTTGAATTCTATTTCTATATATTCCTATATTCGTTTTGAATAGCACATGGTTTGGGGCAAGCAAAGGTCTTTCTAACTAGAACTTTCATTAAGCTCCCTGATGTGGCCAGTGTTGAATCACATGGACAGCCTGCCTCCGACTAAGGAAAGAATGAGGATCACTTTTGGTAATTCCCTCTGTTACAGCTGCCTCTCATCCTTGCTTCCCTTATCTCATACTTTGAGTCTAAAACCACCAAGAGAAGTTGTCAATAGACACCACAAAAAGCAATTGCTTTTTTCACCTTCTCCTGGACTAATAGTGATAAAATGAATTTGAATTTTTTTTTTTTGAGACCAAGTCTCACTTTATCATCCTCTGTAGAGTGCTGTATCATCACAGCTGACAGCAACCTCTAGCTCTTGGGCTTCAGTGATTCTCTTGCCTAAGCCTCCTAAATAACTGAGTCTATAGGTGCCAACCACAATGCCCAGCTATTTTTTGGTTGCAGTTTGGCCAGGGATGGGTTCAAACCTGCCACCCTTGGTATATGGGGCCAGTACCCTACCCACTGAACCATAGGCACAGTTCAAATTTAAAATTTAATATTAACGTGAACTTCAGGTAAAAATCATTTCCAGTTTCCTCTCCTGGTCTTTTCCTCTGGGCAGGCTTTCCCGATGTGCCTTACCCATGGGTTTCCTCTGTATACTTTAACTATGGTTTCACCATAAGTGCCTCTTGCCAGACGATGGACGCCTCAAGGGAATAAGCCTCAAGTGTCTTATTCATCCCTATAAATTTCATGTTGCTTTCGGTTCTTGGTACATACTTAATATTTGCTTGATTGAATCACTTAAATCACACTCTCTTTCCACTAACAACTTGGAGGCATCTGCCCTATATCAGATTTTCCACCATGCACCTGTGATACGAATATGTGAGATAGAAGACAGAGTCCGAGGTGTTGGAAAGTTACAATTCAGAAAGACACACGAGTCCACACAAACCAAGATTCCAAAGGAGCAGTAAAGCAGGGAAGGCCTGACAGAGGAGGTGACATTTGAGCTGGAGCTGGAGGAAGGAACAGAGTTATGCCAGGCAACAAAAGAGGAAGAAGCATGTTCCATTAGGTCCTGATTTTAAATGACATTGTAATATCTTTCTGTCTTACTCCAAAATAATGTTGGTTCCTTTGTTAACTGGTGTGAGTACTGAAAGCCTGTTGACAGGACAAGTGAAGTACAACCCAGATGCTGGGATAATTTCCCCATCATCCTATGCCCTGTTCACAATGCAATTATAGATGTGGGAAAAACAACATGATCTAAGGCAACAAGTACAGCATGTTAGTGTCATAGCCATGTGCTAAGAAATGTACCATTAGGTAATTTCATCATGTGAACATCAGTTATACAAATCCAGGTGATTTAGCCTACTGTCCCTAGGCCAGAAATCTATACAGTATGTCACTGTACTGAATACTGTTCAGGGGTGTCCAACCCATGGCCCATAGGCCACATGGTGATTTTGTGAGAAGTTTTTTTTGCTTATCTGTGGTGTTGGATATCGTGAAAAGTATACACGGGCCCCTTTTTTTGTACTAATCAGCTTTTGTTCATCTTTGTGTATCTAATATGTGGCTTAAGACAACTCTTATTCTTCCAATGTGTGACAGAAAATAAAAAAAGTTTGGACACCCCAGCGTGTAAGCAGTTGTCACAGATATAGGTATTTGTGTATTTAAATATGTCTAAATGTAGATAAGTATAGTAAAAATATGTTATTATCTTACTGGACACTGGTGCAGAACTGATTTATCATTGACCAAAATGTCTTTACACAGCATATGACTCTACTTAAAAGATCCCTGTGTAGATAATAAGATATATCTTCCTATCTCACTCCAGTCAAACCTCATGAACATTTGGTCTGTTAGCAGAGTAATGAACTCATGAAAAACTAAGTAAACCTACTGAATAAACTTTCAGTTCCAACAGATGTAATAATGCCTCTTATAGAAATGGTTAAAAATATAAATGTGGAATTTCAAACCATAAATTTGAGAAATGATCAGTTTTAAAAATATATGACAAAAATATAGTTCAATCTAGAGTGAATTCAAGTGTTTAGAGGTTTGTTTTTGGAGGAAGAGAAGTGAATTTTAGAAAACTATTTCAATTTCATTTGTTGATCTAATTGCTTATGTATATGCCATGTATGTTAGTCATTAAGACGACTGAAGCAACCAAATTCTTCCTATTTTAATCTTCTTATCTGGAAAACTTTGAGAGAAAGAGATTATCTCACTTTTTAACTGGTCTAGGGCAGTGATTAGCAGTGATTTTCAACTGATGTGCCATGGCACATGGGTGTGCTGCCCAAATTTTTAAAAATCATTAATTAAATTATTTTCCAAAGAAATTTAAAGCACAGTAAGCATATTTTTTATTTTTAATTTTTTTTGAACAACATAATTTAAGTGTGCCACAGAAGTTTAATTATAAGTTCAAGTGTGCCATATGAGAGAAAAAAGGTTGAACAACACCCGTCTAGGGAATCCACATTTCTTTATAAAGTAGGTTGTCTCATATTTTACACAAGGCAGTATTTTAGTAGGCAAAAGAAAGCATCCATATTTAAGCTGAGATTGGAAGGAAGCTGGCCTCGCTGCCAACTACAATTTCTTCACTTATAGACAGCACAGAGAACGATTGTAAACACATAAGTGAGAGAAAGAACAATATAGTATATTCAGGACTGATAGTTATTTCTGGTTTAAAGATATCAACATTTTCAGGTGCTCAGCAAGTATCTTCTTCTTCTTTTTTTTTTTGCAGTTTTTGGCCAGGGCTGGGTTTGAACCTGCCACCTCCGGCATATGGGGCCGGCGCCTTACCTCTTTGAGCCACAGGCGCCACCCAAGTGTCTTCATTTTATAAGCTCATGCTAGCAAGTCCAACCCAATCTTGATGCATTTTTGCAGGCTGCAGACTTGCTAGGTGCTTGGACTGCCAGCCGCACATTAAAAAAAATCATGTTGTTTGTATTTATCTCGTTGCAAATAGTCGAACACTACACTGACCAAGTTGGCTGGAACAAACATCTTTTATTAACACACGTTTAACAGGATTTAAAATATTCATAGGAAATGTGCATTATTATTATTTGGCATCAGCACATCAGATTTTTAAAAATGCATGGAACTGCATATTGGTGGCACACCGATGTACATGACAAATTATTTGAAACAAAAAATCTATTAAAATTCCTCACAGCCCTTTTCTCTGTTCCTGAGAACTTCCCTTGGCAGCCGTGTGCTGGCTTCTCTGGGGACAGTTTGTTTCCTGCCTAGGTTTTCCTTTTTGGATTCAGCTGTGTCACAGCCTCAATGAAAGTCACTGTCTTGAAATATCACACTAAAAATATCATCCTTGGTGACCCATTTTAGCACTGGGAAGTTTTGAGGCTTTGGCTGATACAGAAAGGTGCCTGCTGATGGCATGAAATTTCAATGTGGGCATGGGGTGACGTCTGTTCTACTCTGTAAGACGATATGTGAAATTTCTACATTGAAAACTGCACTTTAGTGAGCAGGAGGTGCTGGTCAGGATCAAGTATGAAGTATAATTCTGGCCTGGAGCTGTCAGCATGGGTGGTTTCATAAGCAATACTTTGTAGGCTTGACAGAAAAACTGCTCATGCCCAATGCCAATCAGTCAGTCTTTGTCAACTCAATTGCACAGCCCTTCAGAGATGGCATCCATCTCCAGTGACATCCAAAATATAGAGGACACTGTCACCACATCTCAGGGGTGAGCATGTACTAGTAACATAACTTGGAGGGGCAAATGGGCCAGCGTCCTGCTCTCTGTCACGGGTCTGACTTCACAGCACACACGCAAAGCAGAGAAGAAGAGTCTACCCATCTCTTCTTGGGTAAGGATATATATAAAAACAATGGCTGTTTTTATTTTTAGTTGATGCCTGCTATATAACCAATTGTTCCCAATTCTTACTTAAGAATATGATGGACCAATAATACCACCCACTTCAAACCTAGGTCCTAAAAATAACAAAGATAGCAGGGTCTCTGTGCAAGAGAATTCTAACCACATACGGTCTCTAAGAGTTATTTCCTACTGAGAGGAGAAGGGAGGTAAGTTTGCTCAACAAAGGATACTGTGCTAATTGGCATTTTGAAATGTTTTGGAATTTATTTATATGCTACCTTCCTGCCTATAGATAAGAGGTCATGGCCTTCATTTGTTAAGAATTGTGGGCAGATTACTATTGAGGAAATTCAACCGCTGCCCTTTCTCTGGGAGAATAGTAAGTGCAGGGCTAAAAAAAAAAGGGAAACCCTTTCCCCCTTATTTTAACCAGATATTCTATTGCGCCATCACCTCTGCAGTGGGTTAAATAATTAATTTTAGTCATCAAGCATGCTACTATATCTAAGAAGATTACAAATCTGTCTTCAGTTGTTTTAAAAAAATATTTCTTCAAAAATCTATTTTGAGTGTGAGCTCTTTAGTTCATAAATCTGAATACGATTGGTGACCATGGTGCCATATTCCCCAGAGTGTATGTAATGTTCCTCCTAAAAGGTGGTGCATTAATGCTTTCTGGGCCTTGGGTGCCATTTATCGTACCGGGCTAATAATTTACTAAATGATACCCTGGAGACCAAAAACACTGATGTGCCCTTGCCAAGGACCTAACTTGCTCCCAGGGAGCAATTCTGAATTGGAGAAATGAACTAAGTATGTATTACTGCTCATCGTGGTGTTTTTTTAAAGTAAACTTTAAAGAAGGTAAATTATTTTGATTCTTATTTGATGTTTTATCCTCAATAAAATGATACAATTAAATGTATTATAGAAATAAGACAATCTATTTAATATACAACGGATATTCTTTGAAATGCTGCATCTTTGTATTAATATCTAGCCTTTTGAAAGTCACTCAAGTTCTCCCTGGATCATGAGCCAGAATGGCAACTGGCCAAAAGAGCAACTTCTCCTGAGAAGCTCATGATTAAAAGACTTGACAAGATTAACTCCAAAAACCTCATTGTTCAAAGATACAGTGTCCTCATTCACTCTGTATAGCTTGATTTAATTTCTAATTTTTTCTAGGAAAAAAAATCATCTATACTTTTATATATATGCTTTGAGAGAGGCAATTCATATAAAACCAAATATAAGCATATATTTATTTCCAAAATATAAGTCAGCAGCAACATAGATATGCAAAATAACTTTGCACTGAAGACTGGAAAATGCTCTTTATTGGTCGAATATGGGCGTCTCAATCTACCCTTTGGAATACATGCAGAGTTACTGTTATCAGATTATACTTCTCTGTCCTAGAGACTGTTGTTTGGGTACCAGTAAAAGTACCAGGATCTATTTCCGGGAACAAGTTTATGGATGCTCTAAGCATTCCTATGAAGTAAAGTCCATATTTCATTTTCTCTGCCTGCCAGAAATCCTTAAAACAGAGAAGATCTGGTAACAGAGCAGAAGATGACAACCTTTCTTTTACAGGGCACCCACACATAGACCGTGAATGATGGAAGGGGACCATATCATAATTTAGTGTGAATTACTCCTTTCCCTCTGTAGGCCTCACCCTCCAGGTCTACATTTGTCTTCTTTCTAAAGAAAGTGACGACCCTTGTCCCCTCTCTTGCCTTGGAAAAGATTACTGTCACTAAACAACAAGAGAACAGGGGAGGCTCATTTCATTGCTTTGAAAAAACTGAAGACATTTAAAACTCCCGAATGGAGAAGACATTTGGCTATGTGCTGTTCAGACCACTTACTGTCCTCTGCCGTCATGAATGGAATCCAAGAACTGTGTACACTGCCGAATCCGTTGGAGGCGACCAACCGAAACGTGTACTCCGTGTATGGCTGGAGATCTCTCACTTCATAGCTTAGAGACGCAGAAGGATTCGGAAATAACCTATGTGGGAAGGAAACGTTAAGTAGGAAGTTTCAGAAATTCAGTGAAATAGCAAGTAAAATCCTATAGCAAAAATTTACTAAGAATGTCAACATACATCTCAGTGCTGCAATGTTTTACTGTCAAACGAAGCTCTTTTAAAATAAATGGCTGGCTGAGGGTTTCTAATTTGGGGTTTGTAGGCAAGGTAAACTCTAGTAGCATTGGGATCGACTTCCATAGAGATTCAAGGACTAAGTATTATACTTTTCTAGCCATAGTTCAGACAGCATATTGTTAGTTTCAGGTATGTCCTTGCTATATTTAATACACGTACTCATGGAAACTTTAGCGTGATGAAATCTTGTTTTAAATCCTGTGTAAATGAAAACAAGTTATTTTTATAGAACAAATAATTATCCCCTAGGCTGTTTGGTTGCCTTTCTTTTTTTTTTTTTTTTTGAACGTTCATAGGGTAACCTACATTGGTTGCAAATGAGAATTGACCTATTCTTCCAAAATTGTATGTCTACATTGTACCACCAGCTGATAGGAGGATGCACAAAGTGGAATGCTCACTCCAGAAACCCAGGGGTGGAGGAGCCAGGCCTCATCTGGAGCTGGTATCTGGGAGAGCCGGGAGCATTGTTACGAGCTGGTGTAGACCAGACAACCTGAAGACTGGTTGGAGTGGCAGATGAAAGCCTGGGAGGCAGCACGCCATCTGGAGCTGTCGAAAAACACAGATGAATTAGAGCAGAGAAAACTGTGGAGAACATATGCTAGATGGGATCGAATGCTCCATATACTGGAAAAACTGTTCCTCAGGATCAACAACAATGTTAAACATGGTCCATTTAATTTAACATTTTCATTCCTGAACTACTGTACTTCCTTATTGTTCATTTCAACACAATTACATTAGTATATCAGTCTCCAAAGCCAGCCCCCAAACAGCAAGACAAATGAATCTGCTGCACGTCCCACCTGTACTTCTGTTTATCTAATTGAAAACATGGAGGGAATTTAGTGAAGCAAATATTAAAGTTCCCTTTTAATTTAACTCTTTGCTTCACAGACCAAGCCACCGTACACTGAAGGAGTCCAGCTCGTAGGTTCCTCCCGCCTGACCCCCCACTGCCACTTTCATCAGGCCACCTACACAAACACAAGTGGCTTCTCTTGCTTTTCTTTTGGAGGAAGGGAAGTTTGCTAAAATCGTATTTTTTTGTAAGGGCAAGTAAACTGAATGGCTGAAAAGAGCATCTTCCAGCCTTAATGCTCAACTGTAAAAACAGAGAAACTAAACTTTCTTCCTCGTGTGTTTAACACAGTCAGTTGTGCCGTCTCCCAGTGAGAAGCCGCTATTCAGGGATGCTGGAAGTTCCAGCCTACGTACATGCCTGTCAGTTTTTCTAGCCTGTTCTAATCTCTGGCCAACCTGTCCTGAAATCAGCATGCCTGCTTGAAAAGATCTACGAGGGAAACTTCCTTGAATGGGTCCAGAAGGCTTAATAGGATTGAAGAAAACTGAAGCCTATTTTACTAAAAAAAAGAACACAATGACTTGTTATCTAATTAATTTTTCTAACAGGTATAACTTTGATGGGCCCATCATATCATCATTTGTTCCAAAGCTAATCAGAAACTCATCATAAACAATTTGTATAAAACTCTGGGGCTTTTGGAAAATCAGCTAATGACTCTGGGTCTATATTTTCTGATCTTTAAAGCAGGGACAATATTTTCTCCTTATAGGATTGTTGTGAAGATCAGAGGTCATCTACAGAAAGAACCTTACTTTAGGCCTGATAATTATTAGTTAATTATTATTATTATTATTACTGTAATGGACTTCTCTGAATTACCTTTAATATAACTTAATTGCTACAGTAACATAATTTGTTAGGAACATTCTGTTTAGTCTAATGTAAATTCTAATGACTGTGGATTGGTAGAGGCCATTGGTGAAGGAAGAGAAGTGATCAAAATAATGAAAACAAATAAACTATCTGGGTCCATTTTCAGCTTTCTCTTATACACAACCTTGTGTAGTGTGTGGTTTTGTGTACTCTCCAATTCAGAAGAAGCTGCCGGCCTATAGTGAGGCTAATGAAGGATTAGCAGGAAGAATGTAAGAATTGGATTATGTTTCATCAGCCTATTGAAAGAGTTTGAGTTCGTCAACATTTATTTGTCACCAAACACTTACTGAGGGTCCACTCCACGCTAAGCGGTGTTCTCCATGTGGAAGGAGAGCAGTGCTGTGTAGACTCCACCCCGCCCCTATGTGGCTTATACTTAAGAGTGGGGAACAGGCTACAGACAAACAGGTGCAGTGTGTAAGTGATTCCAGATGTTGTAGGTTGTAGGCTCTCCCGAGAAAAATAAAGCAGGGTGAGAGAGGAGAAGGTGAAAAGGAGAGTGCCATTTCAGTGATTAGGTGACAATTGGGATTAGACAGGAAGATTATAGGTAGGACATGTAACGTGGTGATATTTGTGTGGGGACCTCAATGGCATGAGGAGGTGGCTGTGAGAATGTCTGGAGGGAGAGCAGTCCTGCCAGAGGCAGCAGCCTGCAAAGACATCAGGGGAGAAAAAGGCTCTGGTTGTGTTCAAGGAACAGCTGAAAGGCCGGTGTGGTTGACGTGGATGGACAGAGTAAGGAGCGGAGGGACAGGATGAGAGGCTGGACGCAGAGGCAGGGTCCTCTTGCTCAGGCACTTGAACGTCACAGTAAGGGCTTTAGATTTCATTCTAAACAAGGCTGGTGCCATTGCATGGTTGGAAAAAGGAAAGGCCATGATCTGATGCTACAATTTTTTTTTTTTTTTGGATGGAGCCTCAAGCTATCCCCCTGGGTAGAGTGCCATGGCATCACAGCTCATAGCAACCTCCAACTCCTGGGCTCAAGCGAGTCTCCTGCCTCTGCCTCCCAAGTAGCTGGGACCACACCAGCCATTTTTTGGTTGCAGCCATCATTGTTGTTTGGCGGGCCCGGGCTGGGGATTCGAACCCGTCACCTTAGGTGTATGTGGCTGGCGCCCTAGCCGATTGAGCCACAGGCGTTGAGCCTAAGTGGTAGTTTCTTAAAGGCTAGTTGCAATGTGGAATCTGAAACCATATCAACAGACATTTTTATACTATTGCACTTTGAATTGATCTTTTCCACACATATGGATATCATACATAGGTTATTTGGAAAATTTTGGTCCATTGAATTATAGAAAACTTCCCAATGTTGACACATTTTATTGTACAATATTTAAAAAATCATAATTGTTGATATAGTCACTGTGATATTATTAGATAATTCATAATTCCTATAGGTAACCTAATTTTTGCTTGAAGGCTCAAAGTTATCATTATAACAAATACTGTCAGAGATTCATAGATAACATTTTGTAAATAATGGGGAAAAAATCATAATTGGTAAAAATAGGATAATATTTGCATAACATTAAGAGAGTATGCTAAATATGTCTATACTAATGATATTAAGGAGTGCTCCTCAATATTGAATGGGTTTCTGAACCCAACTAGGAATTTTCAGTAGGTCTGGAATGGCATTTGAGATTTTAAGTGTCTCACAAATTTCTCAGCTGGTGCTGATATTACTGGTCTACCTTTTAATAGCAAGGGTATAAGGTAACTTTCAAAAACAAATCTAAGGAAAAAAGTGAATGAAATAGAAATAAATAATTGAGAGATAAATAAATAAATACAAATCGGTAAATTAATAACACTAGTGTTACAAGAACATTGCAAAACTTGTGATGATAGTATAACCATAAAGTCTGAGGGATGGCTTGCACCTGTAATCCTAGCACTCTGGGAGCCTGAGGCAGGTGGATGTACTGAGCTCAGGAGTTTGAGACCAGCCTGACCAAGAGAGAGTCCCTGTCTTTACTAAAAATTGAAAAACTAGCTGGGCATTGTGGTGGCCGCCTGTGCTACTTGGGAGGCTGAGGCATGAGGATTGCTTAAGCACCAGAGTATGAGGTTACTGTGAGCTATCATGATGCTACAGCACTCTACCCAAGGTGACATAGTGAGACTCTGTCTCAAAAAAAAAGAAAAGAAAAGAAAAAGAAAGAAAGAAAAGAAAAGGAAAAAGGCTAAAGTTTAGAAAAGACCACAATAATTGATGATTGAGCTGTATGTTTAGACCTTGCAGAAAAACAAAACTTTTCCAGCTGGGCTTCAAGTCACTGCCAATTTCCAGGTAGAGATTTATTTTTCTCCTACCACCTGTTCTGTACTAACTGTGACTCAAAACCCTGTATCTCCTGACTGTATTACTTTATGATGCTTCAGTTAGTTGTTGCAACAATGTTCTTTGAAAGGTATGTTCAGCCTTATTGAATACCTTCATGCACAACTGTTCTCTACTTTGGACAGGTTTGACAGGCCCCAAAGAAGACAAAGATTCTTCTTGCTTTAAACTAAAATCTTGCTCTCTAACTTCATGTCAATGGATTATTATCCAGCTCTTAGTAACAGTAGAACAAGTTCAAACCTTCCTGATTCTTCTTGCTCTCTGTAACTTCATGCCAATGGATTGTCATCCAGCTCTTAGTAACAGTAGAACAAGTTCAAACCTTCCTGCAATTCAACTCTTCAGCCATCCAATGGCTAGTTCTGAGTTCTCCTTAGCTTTCTCATCTGTTAAGTAGTTCCAGCACCATCTTCATTTCCTTCTTCCATGACAAGCTTTCCAATCTCTTTGACTGTTTGGGACTCTGTACCCTGAACCTGCTCCTGTTAATCTCTTACAGTGTGATATCCAAACCACATGTTGTCCCCCATCACCTCTCCTGACCTAGGTGAAATGCCTGAGGTGGTGACTGCCTTTTGGCAGCACATCATGCTGCTGACTCACCACTCGCTATTGAGCAAAGCCCCTCAATCCTCTCTGTGCTTATTACAGTTGCTAAGTCAGATCTTCTCCCTATTTTTATGCCACTGTGTGTTGGGGCCCAAAGGTAAAACTGTTCGTTCTCAACTGATAATTTTTTTTTTTTTTGCTGCAGTTGTTCTTTTTGTTTTAGCAGGCCCAGGCTGGGTTCAAACCTTGCAGCCTTGGTACATGTGGTACCAAGTTCAGCCCTACCTACTGAGCTATGGGTGCTGCCTTGACTGATAAATTTTACCTTGTCAGATTTGATGCAACTCTCTAGGTGTGACTCATGCTGTCTCTCAGGTTCTATCCTCAGAAATTCCCCTCATCAGATTTTTCTCTGCGCTAAGAGCATGACTTGCCTTCAACATCACATAGTTCTGTTCCTTCAACCACCCCTATTTCCAGGGGCCTTCTCACTGAGATGCCACCCTCACCCACCTAATCTCCATTGTTACTTTCTGAGTGATTCTCAGTGTGTTTTCACTGTGTTGTGATACTACTCTTGACGTTCACCCCTCTCCTGAGAATGTCACAGCCAGTGTTTCTGGTCAATAGCTATGCAGTCATGACTCAATTGCACTTGGGCTTTTTAATTCTTTTTTTTTTTTTTTTGCAGTTTTTGGCTGGGACTGGGTTTGAACCCACCACCTCCAGCATATGGGGCTGGCACCCTACTCCTTTGAGCCACAGGTGCTGCCCATTAATTCTTAATTCATCTAGAATTAGATGAATTAGAATTCACCTAGAATTAGATGAATTAGAATTCACCTCTCCTAAACACACATTTTAGAGGGAGAGGGTTTTTATAACCATAGTGGGAATAGGTTTGAACAGATCCCTCCTCATTCTCTCAGCATTACTTGGGAGTGATGGCAGAGCTGCTTGGATTTAGGGGTATGCACTCTGCTCAAGGAACAGCAAAGTTGGCCTGTGAGTAAAGACTGAATCTTGTCTTTATCCATATTGTGTTCTGGGCCAACCAAGTACTATTTACTGTCCTGGAGCTTCTATGTTAAAGGTCTGCACTGTAGTTTATACACGTTAGTCTAATCAGCAAATTTGGGAAGCCATGCTTCCTTTGGTAAAACCTGCATATTTTGTCTTCTGCCTTTAAGAATACTTAAGTAATTGGTTTCAACTTCATCAATTCCAGCTCTTAAAAGTGTGGGAAGAATGAAAATGTGTCAAATAGTATTTGGTAATTTCACTTATTGCATGAATGAACAATCAAGCTGAAAGTAACTCTTACCTTTTTGCTTCCCAAGCAATGGTCAGTATCCTTCAGGAATAAGATGTCCTCTTAGGGATGATTCAAGCAATAAAAACAAACAAACAAAAAACTGACCAAATGAACTATAAATTAATGTAGAAATGAACGATAAACAAATGTAGAAACTTTATCTGTTCTAGTTTATCTACATTTAAATAGATAAACAGTGGATGGTGTGAAATGAAATAAACTTGCTACTTTGCATTTTTGCTTTTTTTTTTTGAGACAGAGTCTCACTATGTCACCCTGTTAGAGTGCTGTGGTGTCATAACTCACAGCAACCTCACACTCTTGGGCTTGAGTGATTCTCTTGCCTCAGCCTTCCAACTAGCTGGGACTACAGGGCCACAATTCCTGGCTATTTGTTTTTTTGTTGTTGCAGTTGTCATTGTTGTTTAGCAGTCCTGGGTGGGGTTTGAACCTGCCAGCCTCAGTGTATGTGGCTGGCACCCTAACCACTGAGTGATGGGCACCCAGCCTACATTTTTACTTTTGATTAAAATCATCATTCTTTAAATGATTGGTAAATTACAACAATTAAATAACAGTTTTTAGAGAACTTTCAGTGTGTACAGTGTACCACGTCAGCTCCTTAAGGGAGTGTGAAAAAGAATCTTTATTTTACAAGAATGCAAAATTTAGTAAGGGGTAAGAGTTATGCTGAAATAAATCTTTAACCAAGAAAGAATAAGACAAATGTTGTAAGAGTCTAAACAAAGTATTTGCACGACTTTGCTTCTGATTGGGGGACTATGCGGGGTCAGGAAAGAAAGGAGGGAGAGAAATGATTTAGATTATAACTTGGACACTTAGGGGCAGTTATCAAATTCTTTTGGCAATAGGAGAAAAGTTGTGACTTGCAGGCAAAGATTTCTTTACTCTCCTAAATGCCCAAATTCCCCTGGAAAAGATAAAAGTAGGGCAGCTAAAAACTCATCTGGGACTAAGGAGTCCCAGCTCTAGTTTATAAACTACATAGCTATCTCAAGGAGTCACAAATGTCTGAAAAATTTTCAGTATCAGATTTAATTTAAACAAACTTCCCATTCACCACACAGCACTTTTATGGAACGAGGGGAGTAGGTGGTGGAATCCCATTTAGGCAGAAGCAATGGCTTCCTCTTCAGCTTTTGGCTTACCACTCTAGTTTCCTCATTTCCTCTCCTTCTTTTATTATTATTCTAATACTCTCCAGTTCCACCCTGAAAATCTTGCAGATTTCTCAGAAAAAAGTTAAATGATTATACATTATATTCTGAATCCTTAGTTTAAAAGAAAACATAGAGGCAGAGATATAGATTTCTAATACCAGTTCTGTTAAGTAGCCATTCTGATTTCTTGGGGTTTTGTTTTCTTCTGAAAAATGAGTCAGATGGATCAGAAAATTTCCAGCATCCCTCTAAGCCCTATAAGTCTATGACAGAAAGTTCTCCTTTAGAGATGGTGGTCTGAAATCAAAGCATCATAGTCTCCCAAATCTCGAGTCATTCTAAGGCAGTGGTTCTTGACCTGTGGGTTGCGGGTCAAATGACCCTTTCACAGGGGTCACCTAATATCAGATATTTACATTACTATTCATAAGGTAGCAAAAATCACAGTTATAAAGTAGCAACAAAAATAATTTTATGGTTGGGGGTCACCACAACATGAGGAACTGCATTAAAGGGTTGCAGCATGAGAAAAGTTGAGAATCACTGCAAGGGATGCCATTGCCTTGTTAGACATGACCCAGTCCAAAGTCCACAAGGCATACCATGAAAGGGGAGTCCACAAACCAGTCCATGTTACCCAGATTATAACACATTCTAAATGTCTCTGAGGTAAATAAAATACTTGGGATAAATTCTTTCCACAATCATTTCTCAGAAATTCTGACATGAGAAAAAAATTTAAATAACCATAAAATGTCAAATAGTAGTTCAAACAATCACAGAAGGCATATCACAAGTTAACATGTTAATTTGCTAAGTGAAGAGTAACCTAATCAGAGTTGGAATTATACATTATGTTCAGTTTTGTTCTGCAAGTGGATTTGCTTTTTTTTTGGTCTCACGATTGCTTATATTCTTGCCTTTTAAGCCTTTGTAAAAGCTTCTTGAAAGGCAGTTGTCTTGTCTTGCCAAATTGTCTGTGTCCTTGCCTTTAACACAGGACCTTACACCTAGTAGGCCCTCAGTAAGGACTACTGTTTTGCTTTCCTTTCTTGACTGGTAACCTGATGCAATGTAATCATAACTACATTGAGCAAAAAAGTGGGTCCCCATGAGCACTTACCTACAGATGCTGCAGTTGGAGCAATCTCGGGAGGATGCCCCCAAGCTCTCTTTATACTCCCAAATCTGCCAGCCCAGCACTCTAACTTGGCTATATTTGGGGGATCACCATTTACTTGTTAGACGTAAATGCGTCGAAGCCCTGATCTCTCACTCTTGTTAAGTTACTTGGATAAATGACCAGCGGAGGCTGCATAGTGCCAGGTCAGCTGTGTAGGGATTTTGATGTTGGACACAGATCTTTGAGACTTAGAGAGTCCTAGGGGCTGAGTAGAACTGGGGCAGAGTGTGCTATGAAGGTCAGTGAAGGGCAGAAGCACAGGATGATTTATCAAGCAATGGGCCATCAGTAGTATGAACAGTAACCATACCTTACTTGCCTGGCATTGATATGAAATGGTGTCCTCCTGTTCTCAGAAATTTCTGAAAAAAACTTAAAGTTGAACCACTTAACACTTCCAGTCTTATTTATTTATTTATTTGTTAAAAAATCCATAAGAAGGAGTTTCACCTTTCACTACTAACAAAAATCGATTCCCACTGGATAAAAGATTTAAACTTAAGACATGAAACTAGAAAAATACTAGAAGAGAGTGCAGGGAAAATGCTTGAGGATATACCTCTGGCAATTGAAGCAATACCAAAAATATATTACTGGGATCTGACCAAGCTAAAGAGCTTCCGCACAGCTAAGGGCACTGCAAGTAAAGCAAACAGACAGCCTTCAGGATGGGAGAAGATGTTTTGCCAAAGGTCTGATAACCAGAATCTATAGAGAACTCAAATTAATTTTTATAAAAAGAGCTAATAATCTCATTTTATCATTGGGCAAGAAATATGAACAGAGCCTTCTCTGAAGGTCAAAAACATGTGAAAAATGCTCATCATTCCTAATTA
>CAUYQV010016707.1:0-23977 GCA_963574575.1 Galagoides demidoff | reverse complement strand
TCAAGCTATCCCCCTGAGTAGAGTGCCATGGCATCACAGCTCATAGCAACCTCCAACTCCTGGGCTCAAGCGAGTCTCCTGCCTCTGCCTCCCAAGTAGCTGGGACCACAGGCGCCCGCCACAACGCCTGGCCATTTTTTGGTTGTAGCCATCATTGTTGTTTGGTGGGCCCGGGCTGGGGATTCGAACCCGCCACCTTAGGTGTACGTGGCTGGCGCCTTAGCCGATTGAGCCACAGGCGCCAAGCTGACATACCTTAATTTAAAAAGACTTTATTGCTAAAAAAAAAAAAAAAAAGCTAATAATCATCTGAGCTTTCAGCCAGTTGTAACCTTCTGCTGGTGAAGGGTCTTGATGTTGATGGTCACTGACTGATCAAAGTGGCCGTCTGCTAAAGGCTGCAGTGAGCACGTGCTACTGGGAAAAAACAATGCTGACAGACTTGCTTGAGACAGGTTTGCCATAAACCTTCAATTTGCAAAAACACAAAATCTGCAAAGTGCAATAAAGCAAAATGCAGTGAAATAAGGCATGCCTGTACGATGTTTGTGGTCCTTATGTTCTACAGTTATAAGACCCTTTTCTTTTTAATTTGCACCATTCTGTTTGGCAATTTTGTCAGACCCACAGAGTAATATTATATGAAACAAAAGTTCTATCTTGTAAAAAAAAAAAAAAAACTATTTGGCCATACTAGATGTTAGTCTAAAATGCTGCTCAATTAGTAAAGAGAGTCCAATCCTTATTTAGTTACTGTACCTAATTGTAAAATAGCATTTTTAATAATAAACTAGGAAACATTTTTGTCCCTAAACATCCCCTTATAAGATTGGAAAAAAAAAAAATTCTCTTCCTACTTAGGTGACCTTTGGCTTGAAATGGATATGTTTTTCACCCAATAAGACCTAAAATGTGCCATGATTTTCTATTTTCACAAATTGTTTATTAAACCTAATCATAAATCTTAAAATGCTAGAGCTCTCTAATTTTCTTTATTTGACGTATTTAAGTTTTTAAAACACCAAATAAACCCACAGCATAAGATAGCACAGTAACTTATCATGTTAAACTCGTTTAAAATATTTCAGTATTAAAAAGTACTGTAGGCCTATCTCAGTGGCTCACACCTGTAATCCAGCACTCTGGGAGGCTGAAGCACATGGTCACCTGAGCTCACAGGTTGGAGACCAGAGTGAGACCCCACCTCTAAAAACAGCCAGGCTTTGTGGTGGGCACCTGTAGTCCCAGCTAGTTGGGAGGCAGAGGCAAGAGAATCATTTGAGCCCAAGAGTTTGAAATTGCTATGAGCTATGACGCCACAGCACTCTACTGAGGGCAACATGTGAGACTCTGTCTCGAAAAAAAAAAGTACTTTAAAATCAACTTGTCTAATTCCCTCATTTTACAGACAGACTTAAACTCACTTCAGTTTTCACTATTTCTTACTTTTTAGTTTGTTTTAGGTTACAACCAAAAAGCCATGTAACTAAAATAACAATATGCAACTTTAAATAGCCTTCCAGAGACTGGCTTTTTTCTCTAAGCCAGATTCATAACTCATAATCTCACAAGCTCATGAAAGTTATTACATATTCAGTTATGTAATTTTGTTCAGTGAGGCAATAATAAAATATGAATCGCTCAGGCTGTTCATAAGAACTTCTCATCTCCTAGCTGAGTCCACAATTGTAGTAATGCTCTCATTTTACGCAGTTTCTTTTAAACGTGGCACAAACTCCACACAAGGTAATAATGAAGTGTGAACTAATGATGAACCATTTCAGGAATATCACAAAAATAGAAGAAATGTAACTTTAAGATGTGAGCGGCACTAAGGGATTGTGTATTATAAGCAGCTGAGAGGTGACCTGGAGAGAAAGAATAAAAAAGGCTGAATTGGGGACATCTGGGGATTGAGAAACAAATCAGGGAACAGCTGCATGTTAACTGGCAATTTCACCCAGAAACTATCCAGGTTACCAGGTAACCCGTGACCGGTCAGCCACGTGTTGACAGATTACTACATCTAGCTAGCCAAATCTTTAGAACGAAAGGGTCTGCTTCTTTCCATAAATGAAAAAAATTCAGAAAAACACAAGGGTCTTAACACGTTTTAATTGGGACCAAATGCTTTCCCCATGTATAAGCCCAGAGTAGAAAGAATATCCCCTGATAGTGTACTGTCCTTCCCTCAACCAAACCAAGTCTGGTTACCCGTTCCCTTTGCCATATCCAGACCTGCGTAACTCAGCCTTGGACAATGAAGCAAATTCAGACTTTGAAAGTTTTAAAGTACATCCTCATGAGCCACAGTTCCAGTTCTGAAAATCAAATTTAAAAGACCTACTTGAGGGTACAGTTGAAATGAGAAGACAAGCACTTGCCTCAACTCCTCCGCAGGAGTGTGAGAAGTAGGAAGTATTAGGTGCTAGAAAGTTTTCCCACTGCTAGTAACGTGCAGAGAACTAGGGTCTGGAAGTGATCCCGGAGGTGCTGCTCCATGGGCTCCAGGCGGAAGCACCAGTCTCTACGTGAGCACACACCCTCCTCGGACAGGAAGGGGACAGCGACCATTAGGACATTATACGAAGTCTCGTGTAATGAACACCCAGGTGAAAAGGAACTGAGTCATTTTTCAGTCTTCTCCAAACCCAAGATTTTCTCATGTTTTGGCCTTTTGAAAGATCCCATTTCTTTTGTCCACATACAGTTAACCACAATCTCATCTGTTCTCTGTATTTTATCACTCACTGAGCACTCACCACGGGTTAGCATCCATACTTGAAATTTTATCATTGTTGATGAGGAGGATGCTATTAGTTTGCTATTTATTTATAGGTAATGTCATTTCTCACTGTTTTTTTTTTTTTAATTTTTATTTCCTTGGTATTCTGTAGATTTCCAATGACATGTTTAGGTGCAAATACACACACACACACACACACACACACACGTCAGTACTAGTCAGCAGTTAGAGCTTTACAGAATCACAGCCTGTTGCCCAGGCTAGAGTGGCCTGAGTGTCAGAGCTCACAGCAACCTAAAACTCTTGGGCTCAAGCAATCCTTTTGCCTCAGCCTCCCAAGTTGCTGGGGCTACAGGTGCCCACCCCAATGCCCAGCTAGTTTTAGAGATGGGGTCTCACTCTTACTCAGGCTGGTCTTGAACTCCTGAGCTCAGGCAATCCACCCACCTTGGTCTCCCAGAGTGCTGGTTTACAGGCGTGAGCCACCAGGCCTGGCCAGTATTCCACTCTTGTAACAGAACCCCCTCTACTCGTGAGAATTTTATTCCATATGATTCATATGAAGATTACTCTGCCCTCTCACCGGAGGGAACTCTTAATTTCATGCTCTAGCCAAAAAGACTGACTCAGAAATAGGCATTCTCCCCAAGTCAGAAGAGAAAGCTATCTCTAGGACTTTTGCTGGAACTTTACCGAAATAAAAAGGAAGAAAAAGGGTCTACCCTTATGAAATTTTAAACACAAAAGTAAACAAATGAGATTATAGTAAGCTAAAATGTTTCTGTACACCAAATGAAACAGAGTGGACAGACAACCAGTTGAATGGCAGAAAAAACATTTGCCAACTATTCCTCCAACAAGAGACTTAACAACTCAAGAACATACAAGGAACTCAAGCAACTCAAAGGCAAAAAAATAATAATCATCTCACTAAATACTAGACACAGTTGCTCATGTCTATAATCCCAGCATCTGAGAAGCCAAGATAGAAGGATTGCATGAGGCCACGTTTTCGAGACCAGCATCTGTAACACAGCAAGACCTTATCTCCAAAGAAAATTTGTTTTAATTAGCTGGACATAGTGGCATAACCTGTAGTTCCAGCTATTCTGGAGGCTGAGGCTGGTCCAGGAGTGCGAGGTTTCCGTGAGCTATGACCGTCCCACTGCACTTCAGCCTGAGAGAAGTCATATAAATGGCCAATGCATATGAAAAATGCTCACCATCACTAATCACCAGGAAACGCAAATCGAAACCACAATAGGATATCATCTTAGGCTAGTTAAAATGGCTATTTTTAAAAAGACAAAATATAACAATGCTGGTAAGGATACAGAGAAAGGGAACTTTTAAACACTGGTGGTGGGGATGTACATTAGTACAGCCATTATGGACGACAATATGGAGATTTCTCGGAAAACTAAAATAGAACTACCACATAATCCAGCAATCCCACTACTGGGTACTTACCCCAGGACAGGAAATCAGCACCTCAGTATATACCTGCACTCCGTGTCAACTGCAGCACTATTCACAGTGGCAAAGCTATGGATGTCCAGCGATGGATGAACAAGGAAATGTATAAATGCACAATGAGGGTGGTGCCTGTGGCTCAAGGAGTAGGGTGCCAGCCCCATATGCCAGAGGTGGTGGGTTCAAACCCAGCCCTGACCCAAAAAAAAAAAAAAATGCACAATGGGCTACTACATGGCCATTCAAAGAATGGAATCCTGTCACTCGCAGCGACATGGATGGAACTGGAAGACGTGATGTTAAGTGAAATAAGACAGGGACAGAAAGGCAAATACCACATGCTCTCACTCACGGAGCAGCTAAAACAGCTGATCTAATGGAAGTAGAGAGTAGAATGGAGGCTGCCCTCAGAGGCCTGGAGGAGGAGGGTGAAGAGGGCTGCTTAATAGATACAGACATACAGTTAAAGACAGAAGTTCTAACGTTTGATAGCAGAGTAGGATGACCGTAGTTAACAGTGCATTGTAACTTTCAAAATAGTTAAAAGAGGCTCAGTGCTGGTAGCACAGTGGTTACGGCACCAGCCACATGCACCAAGGCTGGTGGGTTTGAACCCAGCCTGGGCCAGCTAAACAACAACTGCAATAAAAAAGCCGGGCATTGTGGCAGACACCTGTAGCCCCAGCTACTTGGGAGGCTGAGGCAAGAGAATCGCTTAATCCCAGAAGACTAGCCAGGTGTTGTGGCATATACTCCTGTAGTCCCACCTTCTCGGGAGGCTGAGGCAAGAGAATCGCTTAAGCCCAAGAGTTTGAGGTTGCTGTGAGCTGTGATGCAACAGCACTCTACCAAGAGTGACATAGTGAGACTTTGTCTCTAAAAAAAAAAAAAAAAAATAGTTAAAAGAGAGAACTTGAAAAGTTCCCCAACACATAGAAATGATAAATACTTCAGGTGATGGATACTCTCAATACCTGATGGGATCATGTACAAAATATCAGATATACCATGTAAAAATTCATACATGTTATACTATTAAAAATTTTAAAAATAAGAACTTTCTTCTTGCCTGTGGATGAAGCAGTTTGGGTAGGCAGTGTCACACTTTGGTCTAAATACTTGGTTAAACTGCTTTTTTGCTAAGGAGTGGGCTGGTTGTTAGTTTTTTTTCCTGCTGTTCACTGTTCCTAATGACATTAACTTTAGAGTGTGGGCCAGTGAGATTCTTTTTTTTTTTTTTTTTTAGACAAAGTCTATGTTGCCTCTGGTAGAGTGCTGTGGCATCACAACTCACAGCAATCTCAAACTCTTGGGCTTAAACGATTCTCTTGCCTCAGCCTCCCAAATAGCTGGGACTACAGGTACCTGCCACAATGCCCAGCTATTTTTTGTTGCAGTTGTCATTGTTGTTTAGCAGGCCTGGGCTGGGTTTGAATCTGCCAGCTCTAGTCTATATGGCTGGCGCCGTAGCCAGTGAGCTACAGGTGCTGAGCCGAGATTAATTTTTTTTAATGTCCCAGCTAGAGACATGGCCTTTAAATGACATAAAGAAGTTTTTGTGATTTAACTTTTTTCTCTAGTACTTTTTCTTCAATAAATGCAAAATAGTTAATCTAACCTTAAAAATGAATTGATACCTTTACCACCCCTAAACTTAAAGCAGGTGCTTTTCTTTTGGACATATTAAAAAATACCTAACCTGAAGCTTAGATGGACTTGTGGCACAATAAAGGCACTTAATGTCAACCAATGCAGGCTGCTCAAAGTGTGGCCACCAAGCATGTGATTTTACAGGAAACCATCTAGACCAGTGGTTCTCAACCTTCCTAATGCCGCAGCCCTGTAATACACTTCCTGTGGGTTGCAACCACAGGTGGAGAACCACTGACCTCGGCAGTATTTTTGAGGATAACATAGCTGTGGTACTGCTTCTCTGTGGGAGAACATCCCAGATTTGTTTATACTCTGTGCCTACAATACTGACTTCGAGGATTTGGGGGTAAGGGAAATTGTTAAACATATTGCTTCTATTCTTAGAAAAGCAGAAGTATAAAGTGCTGATAATGTAAATGTCACTGTGGCCTCCTCTACTGACAGTACCGGCCTACGCCAGATTGTTTTCTGGAACACAGGGATTAGCTCTGATAGATTGATACCTTTTTATAAGATGGGAGACATCTGAAATATTCATGTTTTCTTCCCATAGTCCAAAATCCAGTATTTGGAAATTTAAAAAAATTTTTAAACAATGCGCAAGGCTTGAGTTTTCTGCCATTAGACTTTAAAAGGAAGGTTGATTCATAATACTTATGCTCTTATGTAAAATTCTGGTATAAAAGTCCATCTCCCAATGTGTTAGAGGACAGAATTATTTTATGAAATGTTTATTCACACTTAAGTTTATGAGAATGTGAAGGTTTGAAGTACTCAAGACTTTGGCCATCTTGAACAATACAGAAGAAGACAGCTGATAGAGAGTTCTAATCTTAAGATGGTACAAATGTAGACAGACCATGCTGGTTTTCAGGGGTATCGGTTTCTTAGTCCAAATCTAACCTTAGAAGAAAAATTTAGCATTGAGCACTGTCACCTTCATAGATAAGCTTCAGCTTCCTCTTGCCAAGAGAACAGTGCTTGAGTTAAAGGCAGAATTAGTTTGAAGAACTCAGCCTTTTTAACTTCCAAGATATCAAAATGGATTTAGATATATAAATGAGTTTTCTGAGATGACACAGCCTCAATTCTATAACCATTTCTATCTTATCAGTCCTATGAATGTATCCTTAAAAGTGGTCACTGAAAACCAAATAGCTGCCTCAGAACAATTAAGTATGTTATTTAAGGAGAAAAAAATATTAAATCCTGAATTGAGTGTGTAAGCTCCCTATCACTAACAGAGTTTTATTTTCCACACTAAGAATGAGTTAACACAAATTGTAAATGTTTGTAAAGGGTTAACTGTCCTACATTAAACTTGTATTAAATAATCCCATGCACTTACAAGGAGGAGGATGTGGAGGACCTAGGACGAAACTAATGTCAAAAAAAAAAAAAGAAAAGAAAAGAAAAACTCCTACAACTTAAAAAAAACAAACTGACTGGTTCAAAAAACAGATATTTCACCAAGAAGATATGCCAAAGGCCAATAAGCTATTTGCTTGGAAGTCTAGCTAAGGATGTTGAGCTAATGAGCTGATAAGCTAGTGATGTAATCACTTGCCAAAAGGCCACACCTACTAATACCATCAGCTGGAGGAGAAGGCCTTCAACATAAGAATCTTTGGGAGACACAAGTTCAAATCATAGCAAACGCCAAATGAGTGACTTTTCAGGCTCCTCATTCTGCTTGCTATTTTATCTCGGCATCTCACCTGAAGACTGTCTCTCTAAGTCTTTTTCTGAGGGTGAAAATGAAAAGGAAGTGAAAATACCTCACAAGACCCGTGTTCCAAACATCTGAGAAAATGCTAGCATGCAGTGTTCCAATCAAAATGCATCACTGCTTTATTCAAGAATATTTAATCTTCTGGTGTCTGGCACGAAATAAAAAGTCCAAGTAAACAACTAAAAACACAAACTAATCAACAGAAGTACAGCAGAACCTCTGAAGGTGACCACCCAAGGGACTGTAACCAACTGGTCAACATACAGAAGTGGGCCACACGAGGAGCCAGGCCTAGTGCACCAACATGTACATGTGCTACACTTCTGCTCTATGAAAATTAGGTCAACTTAAGGAGTGGGTCGATGTAGGGTAGCCAGGCGTTGTGGCAGATGCCTGTGGTCCCAACTACTTGGGAGGCTGAGGCAGGAGACTTGCTTGAGCCCAGGACTTGGAGGTTGCTGTGAGCTGTGATGCCACAGCACTCTACCCAGGGGGACAGCTTGAGGCTCTGTCTCAAAAAAAAAACCTGATTTAGGGAAAAACTCTAAGATACTGAGTCCAAAATTCAATATAATTATCCTATCTTGATACAATTATCCTGTAGTAAATCTCAACATTCCCCATAGAAAACAGTATCTTAAAAATGAAGAGGAAAAACAAGAAATTGTTCAGGACAACCAGTGATGAATTAATTCTGAAATTCACTATTAGACAATCTCCCAGTTTTCTTTAAAATATATTGAATTTCGACTTAAAAGTGTATTAATTTGTTACTTTGCGTCGTTCATGTCTATTCATAAAAGCAGGGACACATTGGTGTTAAGATAATTGGATCCAAAAGATCCACACAAAGCTTTAGTTTTAAACCTCAAAGTTGGTGGTACGAGTAAAAAACTAATTAATAGAGCCATTACTTGTGGAAAAACTAGCTGATTTTATTATCAATGCCAAACAAGTCTTTAAACCAACTAAAAATTTTTATTAAGCATGAAGTTATTTTCACATTTGTCTACAACCACAGTAAATACAGTTCTTGGCATAAAGACAAAGCCTTGGAATTTATAATATCCCCACCTGTAAGATTACATGTATAAAACTCCCATTATTGTTTATGTAGTAGTAGATTAATCAAATTAAAATAATTATACTATCTAGAATAAAATAAAATGGAAATAATTTACTCATAAAATTCATATTTAAATCATCTTTATTTACAAAATACTATCCTGAGAATTATAATTCCATTAAGCTTCAATTTGAGCAAAAGTATAATCACTTAAGTAACAGCAGTTACTTAAACTGAAAATGAGAGAGAAGTCACAATCACTTTTGAAGAGAGCAAAAACCTTGTCAGGTTTCTTGTTGTGGTTCTGGACGTTCAGTAGCAGGCTCAGTTGAAGACGGAATCAACCCTGAAGGGAACTCACTTTTATTTTCAGAATGTAGGGGTGGAGGGAAAAATCCAGCTCTTGGGGGAAGATAAGGAGGAAAAGCCCTTGGTGGATAGACACTTCTCACTGTTCAAAGAGATTGGTAAAAGACATGTTTTAACTTGAAGAACCTGTACTACAACTCTAATAAATCACTAGCTTATAAACTTTTAGTACCTATTCTTATATTAAAAATGGACACCAGAATGACTACTTGATCTAAAAAATTTTTACAACACTGAGAAAAAGAAAAATATACTCTCTTGAACTACATACGATTAAAGGGAATATCATTAATATTTGATGTGATTTTTGTGCTACCTTAACACTTTTTAAAAAGGAAAGGAACTATTTAAAAATATATAAGGCTTCCTATAAAAAACATTTTTATGGAATTTAATTTTCACCAGACTTAAAATTCAGATTGGTGATTCCCAATTCTGATTTGATATTATATTAAAACATTTCTAGTTATATCCAAGACTATCCTAAAATTCCCCCCAAAAAATTCATTTTAATTTACTTGAAACTTTATAATAGAAGAGGAATGAGGAAAGGAATGACGATGTAACCATATATTTATTCTGTAGCAATCTACAGTTCTAAATGGTAAAGTATAGGTATAAAGCAATAAATTACTCCATTTTTCTTTTGTGAGGCTATGAAAGAATTTTAATGCATCCACCAGACAATTAGGCCAAACATGATAAATACATTTTAGGTTTTAAGTAAGTAGGACTACATGGGAACTACTTATGAAAAAGACTTTTTAAATATTTCAGTCAGTAATTTTAATGCTAAAAGGTAAGTTATGATTATTTTAACTAATTGCCACAATAACCAGTTTCTATCAAAGTGAAATACAGATAATTTTAGTTTTACCATAAGACTGTTGCAAAAAGCCAATGACTTTTTTTGACTACTAAAATAGAAATAATTTCACATTATTCAAATGGAAGCCTCATACGCTGGCTGGCTAGCTGCCTTCCCAATTTGGAAAAGTAATGGCACACTCACTGAATGCTAGAAAACGTTTCCCTCCACTGTATTACTACATGGATAGATTTACTATTATCCATCTATTATTACTTTTTTTTACTATCCATCTATTGCTACTATCCATTATTATCTCTGACTTACTATATAAAACACATAATTGAATTTTTTTTTTAAAGCATACTTGCAAATGCAGGATGTGGTGGACCAATGAAGTCCCTTGGTGGAAAATAATCTCGGGGAGCCCCGTACATGCTTCCTGGAGGCGGTGGAGGAAAAGGAGGTCCTCTTCTCATGAAGGGGCCCCTCGGGTCCACTGGAAACAATGGTCCCCTCATTGGAGGAAGAGGTGAAGGTACAAAGCCAGCGCCCGCAGCTTCACTTTCAGCAAGGAGAGATGAATTGGGCACATTTAAACTCTGTAACAAATGGACATGTGGCAATCATTAAAAAACAGCAAAATGTACAATGGTTTTCCTGAAAATCTTAGGCTTAGAAGAAGCACCTCAGCAGAAAGCTGTCTGGGACAATCTTAGCAAACTTCACGCTCCAAATAGTTTTTCATGTTTACATAGCTAGCTTTTAGCTATCACAAATATTTATTAAGCAAACAGAAAGTAGCTTTAACTAATAAAATGATATTCTGGGCTTGGCGCCTGTGGCTCAATCGGCTAAGGCGCCAGCCATGTACACCGAAGGTGGCGGGTTCGAATCCCCAGCCCGGGCCTGCCAAACAACAATGATGGCTGCAACCAAAAATTGCCGGGTGTTGTGGCGGGCACCTGTGGTCCCAGCTACTTGGGAGGTGGAGGCAGGAGACTCGCTTGAGCCCACATGTTGGAGGTTGCTGTGAGCTGTGATGCGATGGCACTCTACCCAGGGGGATAGCTTGAGGCTCTGTCTCAAAAAAAAAAAAATGATATTCTGGTTAAAGATAACACAAACATATAGGCTCACTGCCTATAGCTCAGTGAGTAGGAAGCCAAGGCTGGCAGGTTTGAGCCTAGCCCGGCCCTGCTAAACAACGATGACAACTACAACAAAAAAATAGCCGGGCACTGTGGTGGCTCCTGTAGTCCCAGCTACGTGGGAGGCTGAGGCAAGAGAATCACCCAAGAGTTTGAGGTTGCTGGGAGCTGTGACGCCACAGCACTCTACCTAGGGTGACATAGTGAAACTTTGTCTCAAAAAAATACACATTCTTTCATCAAGCACATATGGGAAAAAAAATGGAAAAAGCCAGATGTTTAACGTTCATAGTTTCGAAGTAACCAAAATCAATACTGTACATACAATAAAAAAAATTTTTTTAATATTCAAATAGAAATCCAAGGGAGGAAATTTAAAATCTTGTTTAACTAGTAAAGTAACTCAAATCCCCTGTCTACAAGTTGTACTTTATCATCATAAGTTACAATCCAGAAAAGAAGCAGTTTTGATGCAAAGTAGGAAGTATATTTGTCAAGGACAGAAACAGCTTTATATCAAAAAATCAGATTATTAGCTATATTCTATTCTAGTAGATAAGAGATTAGAAGGCTCTTGAATACACAGACAAAATTCCACTTTTAGTACTTACACCATGATCATCTTTGGTATCATTTCTACTGGATTCCATTTCTGAAGGTACTGGTCCATCTAGACATAAAAGTTAAATCATGAAAAACACATGATTTATCACTCCATTCCTAGAATATTTCCAGACCAAAAAGGACACTAATACTTTCCCATCCCCTTTGCTGGGACATAAACCAGCCTGACACCACCATCCTGCACTATGGCTATGAAAGGCACTTTGAGGGCCCTAGAAATTCCAGTGGCCTCAGCTCTGCAACAGCGTGTGGCAGTGATTCCTCCAGCTCCTTCTCAGGCAATCCTGCTGCTGCAGCACCTGAGGAAACATCTAGAAAAAAGAACCTTTCTCCTTCCCTCCAGTCTTTTCTCCCTCTCCTTCCCTTTCACGTTCCCACTCTTCCTCCTGCCCCTATTCTTTCATCCTGTAAGGCATTTAAATTCAGTCACTGCTCCTAAATAACTGTCCCTGAGCATTGCTGTTACTGAGAGCTGGTTGGCCTCCGAGGACATAAATTAAAACCACCCTCTTTCCCGCCACAACCACCTCTCCTCTTCCGGCTTTCTCACTTAGTTACTCTCACTACACCTGTCCCTGATGTCACCGATGCTTCCAAACCTCTGATCTAACTTTTGGCTTCTTCCTTCCTTCACTTCTTTCCCCAATTAACTAGACTCCAAGTCCATCACTTCAGCCAGCCATCAACGTCCTTCCCTTTTTGGTCACTTTTCATGTGTGCCTGACAACATTCCAAGTCCAAATTTCTGTTTCCACTCTCCTGATACCCGAGCAGACTGCAGCATCTCACCACTTCCTCAGCTGTGTCTCCATGTCCCTTCTGTCTCCGGCTTTCTCCTCAGCAGTTTCCAGTCTCCATGCTCATCAAACTGCTACACCAGTCGCTCAGAATTCCCTTCACTCTTTGTGACAAAACATAGATGCATACTGCAGCTGTATTCTGACAATCTTTCCTCCTATCATCCCAGGAAGGATCTCTCTGGACCCGAACCCCTGGCCCTCATCCTGAGCACAGAATCCCTCTCCTCCGGCTTCCTCAGGGACCCTCCTCTGCTGGTTTGCTCCTCCCTTTCTGATAGATCCAGGTTTCACCTGACAATTTAAAAACTAGATAGAAAAAGAGTCTTCACTTCCAGTCACCTATTCACAATCAAGAATTGTCTTACATATACTATTCAGAATTCTTCCCACTGTGTCCTCATTTTACCATAGTCAATTTGCAACATCTTCTCCATTGAAATTATCTTTCCTACAATCAGAAAGTCTCTTTGGGCTCAGCGCCTGTAGCTCAGCTAGGGTGCCAGCCATATACACCAGAGCTGGCAGGTTCAAACCCAGCGCGGGCCTGCCAAACAACAATGACAACTACAACCAAAAAAGAACCAAGCATTGTGCGGGAGGCCTGTAGTCCCAGCTACTTGGGAGGCTGAGGCAAGAGAATCACTAAGCCCAAGAGTTTGAGGTTGCTGTGAGCTGTGACGCAAGAGCACTCTACTGAAAGTGACATAATGAGACTCTGTCTCCAAAAAAGAAAAAGGAAAATGAAAGTCTCTTTGTCTGGTAAATTACAATAGACACTTTCAGTCATTATTTTACATCACTTCCCACCACTGCTGACCACTCCTTCCCCCCTGACACGCTCTCAGCCTTTGACTTCTGTGATAGAATCCTTCCTTCTCTCCACTCCTGCCTTCCAGCCACTGCTTCTCAGTCTCTTTGATGGGAATTACTACTTCTGACCATCCTGAGTTCTGTACTCACCCCTATTCTCTTTTCTCATTCCCCCCTTCAAAAATCCCATCCAGTTCTGTAGCTTTAATTAGATACAACTGACTTCTAGCTACAGTTCAGAACCAGACATTGCCCCTAGCACTTCAAAGCTTGACCTGTTCCTTGAATATTCATGAGGTGTATCACAGGTGCCACTAATTTTGTAAATTCAAAACATAATTTACAATCTTTCCTATCAAATTTGCTCAGTGTTCCTTGTGTCAAAGCAACAAATAACATCTCTGTTCACCCAGGTGCCACAGCCAAGAACCTCAACGTCATGTACGACTCTTTCTCCTTCACTCCCCACAAGCCTTCAATCCTGTATCCTGCCAATTCTACTGTCTCTTATGTCTGTTCACGTCAATCTACCCCGTCTGCAAAATCACCACCATCACTCATCCAGATGTCTGCCATGGTCTCCTAAAAAGTTCCTCAGGCTCCATTCTTTATCTTTCCAATCTCTTCTTCATAATGCAACCAGAGAAATTCTAACATGCAGATCTTATTGTATCATTTCAGTACTTAAAACCTTTTTATAAGTTGCTATTATTCTGAAAATATGGTCCAAATTTCTGAACAGGTTTTGCAAGGCCTTGCAAAATCTACACAATATTTAACTCTCAGCTACTTGTTTCAGTATTCTCTGACTCACATGCCATGTACAGCCATAACTTACTAGGCACCCTTAACTCTAAATCTTTAAAGATGCTATTCTCTTCTCCTAGATCGTCATCATCATTTTGGTCCAACCAATCCCTCCTTTAATTCTCAACATACATGTCACTTCCTCCAAGAAGTTTTCTTGACCATCACACACTCAAAACACCACGTGCTGTACTCATAACAATTGTCACTCGCAGTCTAACTACCTTTATGCCTTTACAAGACCTCAAAGTACAAGGAATGCTGAGCTCCTGTCCCCCACTGAAATATAACCACCACCATGATGCCTGTCACACGGTAAGCACTCAGTAGATACTCAGTGCATCAATGACGGTCCACAATTCTCTCACTGAAGTCAAGACCACAGCTGTGGAACCAGACTGTCATGGATTCCAATTTTGCCCTCTGATACTTCCTTCCTGAGATCTGGAGCACTTTTGGGTGCTCCAGTGTCTTTCTAAAATGAGGACAGAAGTATCTACTTCATAGGGCTATTGTGAAGATTAAGTGAGATAATTTATTTTCATTTAATAGATGTAATTGAGCACTGGGGATAGTTAAGAGGTCCCAACTACATCTCTCACCACTCTTCTTCATGTACTGACATAAACCAACCAAATAATATATAAGAACATAAACTGACATACATATGTAAGTGCACACACTGACAAACTATTAGTATTATGCTACATAGAACTCTTCTTTTTTTTTCCAAATTAATGAATCTTTTATTGCATTGCTAAAATGACAAAGAGATGTTCAGGAGTTGGATCATGCGGTATCTTGCTGTAGCTGGACAACTCTTAGATATTATTCATCAGCCTGAACTGTTCCTTTTTCAGAGACATAAATACCATCCAAAAATTTTCTGATATCCTTATTTTTAACTGTTGTTTGCTGAATCAAAGCCGCTGAATTTGAAACAAACTCAATGTCGTTTCCTTCAAGGATTAACCCGTCTTTCTGGGCTTGAGATACTGAACAAGCAACGCCTGCCCTCCTCCGAACCCGGCAGACGTATTTTTCACCCAAGAAATGTCTTATTTCAACCAGAGACCCATCCTCCTGGATGACAGCGTTGATGGGGAAGTGGGCATCCCCAACCCCATCTTGTAACGGAGCCCAGGGTAACACCCTTGATCACATTCTGCACGGGACTAAAGACGGTGCCAACAGCAGCCAGTTCCTTTCTCTTTCCCCACCATTTCTCTTCTTTTTCTTTCCAAGGAGACTGAGTCCCACATGGAAGGGTTGAAGTCCCTCCGCAGGGTTCCGCTGGGACCCTTCACAGTAACTGTGCGTCCCTTCAGAGTGATGTTGACATCTCCTGGAGTGTCAACAGTCTGACTGCTGAAGGGTCTTCATTCTCACGGACATGCAGCAGAGAGAGAGCGTCAGAACTCTTCTATTTCCAAGACACCTCCACACACATTAACTCAGTAAGCCTTCCAAAGCACTGTCAACTGATAAGTATCTGTTTTACAGCCATTATCCACCAACGATTAGTGCTGCTATTGTTTATTTTTGCTTCTGCTCAATTGATTTTTTAAATGTCCATAAAAGCAGCCGAATGTCATCTCCTTCATGGAATTTTTTCTCATCTTCAACTGGACAGGCGTTGTCTCTTTCTCTGAATACAGCACATTCTCTAATGGGACCTACTATTCTGACCAGTATTACATAAACATACATATCTGTCCTTCCTATTTATTAGGTTCTTACCGGCAGAGACTAGGCCTCATTCTAAGTATATACATGTCATGGACGGTACCTTCTAACAGTGAGCACTTAAGAAGTATTTTTAGATTTTCTTTCAACCAGCAGGAAAAAAAATGGAGATGGAAAAACTTTTACACAGCGTTAGTTTAAAAATCGATATTTAATCACATGTATATTTTCATTCCATTAAGTGTGAAGTAATGAGGGAAAAACAATCCCTAAAGCCAAACAGAAACTTTAACTTAATTATGACCTATAATAGAAAAGCAAACTATAGAACTGCTTTTTAGCTTGTTATTTTAAAATATTGATTTTCTAAAACAGTATTTCAACTGGATAATAACCCTCCCCAAAGAAGGGCAGCCAGAAAGTTTGTGTCTGACTTTGAACTGCACGCTAGTTTAAATTTCACACAACGTTATGGCCCCCTTGTATGTGTCCTTTTCTGACAAAATCTTTTACCAATAAATTTGTATGAATTCTATACTTTTTAAAAACTCTTTTAAATGTTCTTAGTGTTGTATACTTCTAACTGATACAAAGAATACAACTATTTCCCAATTTGTGTTTTGCTTTGAGGTAGTTTAGTAACAGAGTGGCTGCAAAATAGTAGACTGCTCAGTAAAAGTTAAATATATTGAAGTATGAAATGTTCAAACAAGGTAACTGATTAAATCACCAGTTGTAAAACTGCATACAAAGCATGCACCTAAATTATCGTTTCTGGCAGATTTCCACATATCCATTCACATTTGTTCATCTAATTTCCCTACTTAATAGTGAGGACATATGAAAGAAGACTGAAAAAAATCAGAAACTTAGTCATGAAACAAAGTTCACCATCATAGAAGGTATATACAGTAAACCTTCTACAATGATGCTCAAACCACATGTATTCAGATGCCACGCTTGTGTATAACATGACAAGAAACATAAAACCAAGACCTTCTCAGGGAAGAGATCCTTGGTAGTAAGAACTAGTCCTTAATCTAGCTTCCAGTTATTAAGCATGCCACCAGTATTTTTAAAAGAGAGAGAGAGAAAACTCAAAGCATTTCTTACCCATCTTATCCAAAGACGGCATATTAAAGCTTCGGAGTTCTGCTGGTCCAGACAGTCTACCAGAATTAGAGTAAAATCTATCTTGCCGTTGTGGAGGAAGAGCTGGATCAGGATATGTTTGGGCTAGAAAAAAAGTTCTTTAAGTATCTTTATTAGTATAAACATAAATCAAGTTTGCTTAAATTTAATATACTGAACTTATTTTTCTCCTACTTCTGAAAACTTTAACCCATATTCTGGTTGACACTAGTGAACACTCATTAAAAAAATGGTATATTTTACTATAGACAACAGCTTCACATTTGTAGTAAATACAAGTAAAATGTGCTACTTTGCATTTTGAAAGTTTCAATTGCTATGTGTAAATGAGAATATGTGAAAACAGAATTCAGTTTTAGTCCATACATACATAATTAATAAAAGGTACTTAACATATACCTGCCACAAAGTAAGCACCCCTAAGTAACTATAATGAGGAATTAAACTTATTGCTATGAATACAGTTTCTACAGAAAGGACATATGAAAGAGGACTGAGTTTTCTATAGAAACTATATTCATAGCATATCTATGCTATGCTGGCCTCAAATATAAACTGGCCTCATTCAAATTTATGAACATGAATTTCCAATTAATGCTCAGCAGTGCCCTGTATGCCCAAGACACTTCCCTGAGTTTGAGTTCTCCCCTCTCCTAAGTGGCTGCTGCCTACACCATCCTCTCTCTTCAGATCGCTCACAAACCTCTGCTCTCCCGTCTCCCTCAGCTGATGATGATCTCACCATGGCAAGAAAACTAAAGCCCCTGGACATTCCCACTTACCCTCACCCAGTTTCTACATTTGTACACACCTTCCTCTGTTTTACTCCTTTGCACAATGAATAAAATGATTTCTCCAAGTACACTCTGGATCCCATCCTTTTTGCGTAATACTCTAAGGTATCACTTTCATAACTATACCCTCTCCCATACATCATTAATTTCTCTTCCTACCCTATGTTATTCCCATCAGCAAATAAACATGTTATAATATATCCACATTTAAAAAGCAACAACCCCTCTCCCTCCAGCTACCATCTCATCTCTCTTTTTCATTCAAAGCAAAATTTCGCAGAAAGTTGTCAATATCTGTCCCTGCACCTTCATCTCTCCTCGACCTGCTCTCGTCAGGAAGACAAATCAAACACAGCCTTTTAAAGTTTATGTAAACACACACAGCAAAAACCTATCGACCAAATACTAATCATTATAATTTATAAGACATCACTACACAAGAAGGTGTAAGTGATTAAGAAAATATATGTGTCCAAAAAGTAACAGCTTAAAAATTTGGCTACAACTTTAAAGTAAAATCATCCTCTAAGAGCAGCAGTCCTCCACCCACAGGAACTGTATTAAGGGTGGCGGCATTAGGAAGGTGCTTCTCAACAGAACCACTGCTCTAAGAGGATAAAAGCACAGACAAAGATTTTAGAACACCTTAATAAGAAAAGCCTCCCCTACCTCCTCAAGGAGATCAAAACGAGCATAACTTAAGACAAATTACAATTCCACCACATGAATCTTATATGAAAGAATATTCACAGCACAGAAGGCCAATGGTGTGCACAAACGTCTGAGATCACAGCCAGGAAAGCCGAAACCCACGGCTGTACTTCCAAAGCTGTCTCAGGCACCGTGGTCTGCTTAGCCTGCTTTTGTTTCTCGGAGAATGAGTTAAAACTGTCCTCAACAATACAGCCGTACAGTATATGTCTCTATTTGTTCAGCTCTTGAAAAAAAAGAGCTTTTAAACATGCAAGGCTGCAGACCAGACTTAACTCATGATTCAAACCACCAAGAAAGGTATAGTTGCTTGTCTCTTTGCTACCCTTTATCCAAATCAGCGAAAGATACACAATGACAAAAACAGAAGCCACATATCCTCTGCTCTTTTAAACAATTAAAACTAAGAATACTGCAGCAGTGCCTGTGGCTCAAAGGAGTAGGGTGCAAGCCCCATATGCCAGAGGTGGCGGGTTCAAACCCAGACCCGGCCAAAAACTGCAAAAAAAAAAAAAAAATCAAACTAAGAATACTAACACTTAAAAGGTATACAGAGGGGCAGTCAGTTAATTCCCCTTTAAGTCTGATCTCTCTATCCTAGGTAGCAGGAGATTTGCTGAGGATTAGAATTCTTTATCGTCCTGCGTTACTCATGCCTGCTGGGGAAGGATGCTGTAAGACTAGATGTAAGGATAAAGGGAGAGTGTAAGTGGAACACTGATGATCAAGAGGAACAATGAAACACGAAGAGCACCGAAGAGTAAGACAAGGGGGAGGCCAGGCCCGGAGGCTCAGGCCTAGAGTCCTAGCACTCTGGGAGGCTGAGGGGGGTAGAGCTTGTAAGCTTGGGAGTTCAAGACCAGCCTGAGCAAGAGAGCCCATTTCTACTAAAAACAGAAAAACTGCTGGTGTTGTGGCAGGCAACTGTAGTTCTAGCTACTCAGGAGCTTAAAGCAGGAGGTTCACTTAAGCCCAAAGAGTTTGAGGTTGCAGTGAGCTATGATGATGCCGCAGCACCCAACCCAGGCAAGCAGAGCGAGATTCTGTCTCCAAAAAAAAAAAAAAAAAAAAAGAAAGAAATCTAGCAATCAAGTTCTTTGAGACAGGAGCTGTAGTTTGTTAATCTTTATTTTTTTCACAACTAAATACCCTTGGTAAATGTTAAATTAAAGGTCAAGAAGGAATCTTTGAAAGAAGATGTACTACAATTCCCCCTTGTAAGTTCTTAAGGCACAGCACATATATTTCTAAATATGAAAACAATAAAAAACCCTCAGCTTTCTCAGAAGTATTCAACTATTCATTCATTCAATAAATATTTACCAGGAAACTAATGCCTAGCATTGCCCTGGGGGCAGAGAAACTAGGTGACAGAGCAGTGAATAAAAGTGACACAAATCTCTGTCCCTACGAAGCAGATACTTCAGTATTTGTAATATCAAAGGAAAGCCCCAGGATAAGGAGCCATCACCTCAGGAACTATACGCTTACTACCACAGCAAAGGCTAATTCTCAGAGATTTTTTTTTAAGCCACCCCCACTGCAGAAAAATATTTTTTTTTTTGCCACACTATTCTTCCCTTTCCAACTCTCCTAAGGAGGATTGTCAAGCAGCATTTTTTTTTTTTACCTGTAACTAGTTTACACAGAGCAGGCATAGCTCACTTCACAAAACAGTGTCCCTAAAACACTGTGCATAAATAAATTTAGCAAGCTAAGTAATGTGAAGTATATTCCTTGGGAAGCCTGGGGCTATCAGGAGAACAGCAGTTACTGCATTATTTCTGGTGAAAATGTTTATTTTGGTAAGAAACATTGTTCAGTGAAAAAAAACAATTACAAGAGAGTGAACAGTACAACTGCACAGGAGTGACAGCGAATTTAGACACCTATATTCATGAATGTATATTTTTAAAGTCTCTACAAGGTATGTATCTGTAAGGGGGATTTTTCACTTTTCTAATTCTACATTTCTCATTGTTTGGATTTTCTAAAGTAAACATGTATTACTCTATACACAACATAAGCAATAAAGACATTCCATTTCAGGGGGAAAACAGCTTCCTGTAACATACAGAACTACCTCAAAGTATTCTGTTTAGAAATCTGCTGTTTTCCAAAATGCATCCCAATGTTTCCTGAGAGAGAACATAATCCTCCTCTACTCCCCGCATGCTGTCTGCCTTTCGAATATAAATAACGACTCTCTTTACATACCTGGTGGGGGGACCATCATCCTGCGGTCCTGCTCCCATGGAGGCGACAGAGACCCAGTGTCAGACGGGGCCCTATGAGGATCTATTAACCTATCACAGTTGGGTTCTCCTCTCTCATTGGTAATCTGAGGGTCCAGAGGATTCCCTGGGCCTCTTGAGCCTAATTAAAAGGAAAAAACATAGAAATCCGTTCATCTTAAAAAGTAGCATAAGACTTATCCTCAAATAAAATCAAGATAATGCTCTAAAAAGTGAGAGACCAGAAAAAGTTTCTCTAAGACACATTAGACTGTAATTCTCTGCTATCCTCTCACTAAGCCATTTCTAGAAGGAAAAATAATTTTCCACATACATAAACTCTTGCCTATAAAATTCATTTACACATAAAATCAGTGGTTAAATCATAGATTATAAATATTCTCTGAAAAATAAAGATGTAGAAAGTGTTAAGTAAAGATTTCTAAGCCAGGTGTAATAAGGTAACTATAAAATGAAGGTTTTGTTGCTTAAACTAGTACATCAATAGTCAAAATGATCATGATTCCTTTAAAATAGCCATCTTAGGGGCTAAATACCTATTTTAGTAATTTTGCTACTATTCCAAGTATACTTTTTGTCCTTCTCAGCACTGCCCGTGTGTATTTTTTTAATGTTTGTTTGTTGGTTTTGTTTTTTGTTCCAAGTTTTTTTTTTTTTAAACAACTCTTTTTAAAATGTATTCAGCCTAACTTAAGAGTCATGCAAAAAGTTACATCTCAGTCTGTAGACTCTCTACTTCTAACCCAAAATGACTTTAACCAATCTAATTAAAAACTTTATGCCCACCAGGTAAGTTTGGCTGTGAATGGCTTTTAGTAATTTCTAAATATCAAATTCACATTCAAAAAGAGAACTCACAAGCTCTGAAGTCGAGCCTAAAACAAGAGTTTCAAAAACAGCAGCACTGAAGGGGGGCAGAAAGTGAGGGGCAAAAACCTGAGGGCACATTAGCATCTGGGCAATGGGCACACTCAGAGCCCTGAGTCAGTCCTCACAAACGCCGCCTGTATAACCAAAAACATTTATACTCCCTTAGTATTTTGAAATTTTTTTTAAAAAATAGCACATTATCTCCAAATAGTTTCCCCCCAAGATCAAGCTCCCCAAAAACAGACCCTGATACTGAGGCTAGAAAAAACAAAAGCAGCAGCAGAATTATGAAAATAAACACTTCAAACAAGATACAGTTCATTTGGATAAGAAAATCAGGTATGTTTACATTTATAAAAGGGAAAATCATTTTAAAGTTCCCTTCTTACAAACCTATAAAAGATAGTACCTTAAATATAAATTAATATTCAATTAAAATGGAAAGGACAAATATTAAAAAATTTAAACATTCAATAACAAAATACAGTAATATTTCATTTATCTGTCACTGAGGAAAGACTAGGTTTTCTCAAAATTATACTGTCCAGAAAACAGAGGTTTATTCCTTTCACAGAACAGCTTTAAAATTTTTTTTTCTCAATAGGAATATAACTAAAATGCTTCCCTTACTTCAGTGCCTCCTAAAGAAGAAACCAAAACTAATTTTATCTTTTCTTAGTAACTTGTACCAATCATTATAAGCACTTATTTCCTTAATACAGAGTAATCCTTTTTAAAAAATTTCAACTACTCCCTTTGTAGCGTCAGGTCAACTGCTTTTGTCAACTAATGTTATCATTTTTTCCTTATGGTTTTTCATTCTATTAAATTCCCCAACTCTTTCCTTCTGGCCTCTACATCGTTCTCCTTATAATTAGTTCATCAGAAGAAGAAGGCTGGAAAGCAGCAAATGCCAGGCTGAGTTATCTGGAGGGAAGGGCAAAGCTGTGAGGGGCCGTTCCGGGCTTCCTCCCCATTTCTTACTTCCAGGACCCAGAGCTACAGGCTGGCTGACCACCAGGTGACAATCACAAACCTGAAAATGCTAAAGGTTGAAGTTTTTCATTCAGACCAAAAGTTACATAACAATTAACTCTAAACAGAAACTGTTTTCCTAAAAACATTATTCAAACTTATTACTCATCCAAACTTCAATTTGAAAAGATAATAAAAGGAAGGAAAAGCCAAAGGCAAAGGACTTCATCCTTCTCGGTGGGTGGCAGAACCATTCAGTCCAAAGCAACTCTGCGGGACCTGCTGATAACTTACCCCGAACTTCTGGAGCCGTTTTTTTTAACAAATAATAAAACACCCTTGCAAATAACACAAACACATTGTACCTTGAAAGTGATTAAATAGGAGAGGAAAGAGGAGAGGAGAAATCAAAGGTAACTTTTACTTTCATTCCAAATATTCATTTGACTACAAGCAATCCTTGACTTACATAATTCAATGTCCATTTGCAGTTTGGCCAATTATAACCCTTATTTTTAAGGCACTGTTTTTTCAGACTGATAGCTGCTATGAGCTATGTAAAACAAACTTAGTCTTTTAATCAGCATTCTTTTTTTAACGAAATGGAAGAGAATTAAATAGAAAATATCAGAAAGCATTAAAACTGTGATGGTAATTACTATAGAAATAGCTAGTTTTGATTATATTTGTGTTGTCATTTAATATGACATAATATAAAATACATCTTACGGCATGGCGCCCAGAGCTCAGTGGTTAGGGTGCTGGCCACGTGCACTGGGGTAGGTGGGTTCAAATCTAACCTGGGCCTGCTAAGCAACAATGACAACAACAACAAAAAAATAGCCAGGCGTTGTGCAGGTGCCTGTAGTCCCAGCTACTTGGGAGGATGACGCAAGAGAATTGCTTGAGTCCAAGAGTTTGAGGTTGCTGTGAGCTGTGATGCCACGGTACTCTAACCAAGGGCAATGTAATGAGACTCTATCTCAAAAATAAATAAATAAATCTTACTGTAAATCAAGGTAAAAAATTGGGGAGAAAAACTGACTTAGGGAACTAAGCCCTCAGCTTACAGCATTCCTGTAAACTTCCATATTGGTCTCCTTGGAGCGCTCAATGCAAAGCTTCCCCAGGGTTCCAAGTATCAGTCTACAGTGCAATTCCTTTCCCAAGGAGCTTCCAGTGCAGAAGCAACACAAGCAAAGGCTCCCTCTGAGGTGACCTCAGGCTATGGGCCCAGTCTGCACGGTACTGGGAGGTCAGAAGGAACTGTTCCAAGGGAGCAAGAAAAAGCGGACATAAATAGCGAATGCGCAAAGGGAGAATGTCTCACGGCCAGGAAACTGGTTTCCTCATATTCTTTTTTTTTTTTTTTTTTTGAGACGGAGCCTCAAGCTATCCCCCTGGGTAGAGTGCCATGGCATCACAGCTCATAGCAACCTCCAACTCCTGGGCTCAAACGAGTCTCCTGCCTCCGCCTCCCAAGTAGCTGGGACCA
>CAUYQV010016706.1:5000-14967 GCA_963574575.1 Galagoides demidoff | reverse complement strand
TGGAGGGAGGGTGATTGGAAGGATCACTTCTATGGTTTATCTTACAAGGGTACAAGTGAATCTTTCTAAGAGTAGAATATAAACGTCTTAACACAATAACTAAGAAAATGATATAAATGTTAACCAGTTTGATGAAAGTATTTCAAACTGTATATGAAAACACCACACTATACCCCATGATTGCATTAATGTATACAGCTATCATTTAATAGAAAAAGAAAAAAATAAAGATCATCAGTTAAATTATTTTTGTTTTGTTTTGTTTTTGAGAGAGAGCCTCAAGCTGTCATCCTGGGTTGAATGCTGTGGCTTCACAACTCACAGCCACCTCCAACTCCTGGGCTCAAGCAAGTCTCCTGCCTCTGCCTCCCAAGCAGCTGGGACCACAGGCGCCTGCCACAACGCCCGGCTATTTTTTGGTTGCAGCCGTCATTGTTGTTTTGGCTGGCCGGGCTGGATTTGAAACCGCCACCTTAGGTGTATGTGGCTGGCGCCTCAGCCACTTGAGGGGTTAAATTATTTTTGAAAAAAGTTCAAAGTACAGTAAGTTTTTTTTCTCTCTCTTTTTTTTTTTTATCTATGTAAGTGTTCCCAGAAGTTTAACTATAGGTTTAAGTGTGCCATCCATGAGATAAAAGAGATTGAAAAATGGTGTTCCAGAGAGACACTTATAATATATATGTAGATAATGATATTTTTCTTCTATATTTTGTAACTTTATGAATATCCTTTCATGTCAGTACTTACTGACACTTTTTTCTTATTGATATTTACATATTATTCACTTAAATCATTCTATTTAATTTATGTAAACAGTTCCTTTCTGACACTTAAATGGTTTCCAAATTTTGGACCATATCAAACAATATGTATTTTGCATTTACATGAATCTGAATTTATTCTGTCCTTACATTTTGTTAATTCTAACTTGACAATATTTCTAGAATCTAATCACTTCGCACAACTTTTACTTTCTAGTATTGCCAAAAATTAATTTGAGTAAGAACTCATGTGAGTGTGTAACAGCCCTTCTCTCACTTTACATAATAAAGGCACACATATCTCAAATGGTACACACTTTTGCCTTCATTGACTGATAACACTAGGTGAGTTTTATCTACTGTGTCTTGAAAAATTTGGTAGCACTGATAGATATTTCACTTACATTTTTAAAAGTCAATACCAATAAAGTTTACTGCTTTGGTTTTTTTAAAATGCTTTACTTTCCAACTAATGGAGTGGGGTTTTGTTAGAGGAGTGATATAGGAGATTACAATTTTAAACAATGATAGAGATAGACTGTGTTGAGAAGGTAGTATTTGAGCCAAATTTGAAGAAGGATTTCCCTTGTGAATGTCTGGGATTCCAGACAGAGGAAACTGTAGTGCAAAGATTCTAAGATGGGACAGAGAATAGCAGCAAAAAGACTCTAAGATACCTGTTATTTTTGCAGAATAGCTAGAAGGCCACGGTGGCTGGAGCAAATTGAGGAAGCAAATCAAGAGTAGTCAGAGAAGCGTGGGAGTAGGAGGAGGCCAGATCACATAAGGCCTTTCATAGACTTTGTCTTTTGAGTGAAATGGACAGCCATTAGAGCAGTGGTTCTCAACCTGTGGGTCGCGACCCCTTTGTAACAATGAAAATACATCTTGCATATCAGATATTTACATTACGATTCATAACAGTAGCAAAATTATAGTTATGAAGTAGCAACAAAAATAATTTTATGTTTGGGGGTCACCACAACATGAGGAACTGTACTAAAGGGTCATGACATTAGGAAGGTTGAAAACCACTGCATTAGAGGATGACAGAGGAAGGGCAATATCATTCTTGACTTCTGTGTAGAGAATAGATTATGGGGGCTAGAAGTATAACAGAAAGAGTTGTTAGGTTATCATGGTGGCTCAGACTGGAGTCAGATAAGAGGAAATGTTGAGAAGGTAAATATTGTCTCTTCATTCTAGTGGGTGGTTTTTTGTTATGGAACAATCTTTTTAGTTTTAATATGATTATCTTGCCAGAAGAAAAAGGAAAAAGAGGGAAAAAGAAAAGTGCTTAGATATCTTTGGGAGCATGAACAGAGCTTCAAAAGATAATACTTCCTATCCTCTATACATACATATATATTTCCTGATTTATATTTAAATAGTTTGAAGTAAAGCTATATTAGTTGTAATATTATAGTATTAATGTTAATATTGTAACATTTATAATTGAATTACAGTTATATCTTTTAGATGTTTTCTGAAAGATGGTTAAAACTTCATCAAAGTAAGAGGAAAAATACTGATTTTTTTTCCTTCTAGCAATTTTTCAGTACCTATAAATCTACACCATTGTTGCTTTATAAACCTCAACATATCCTCCAGGGGGCACTAAATACAATAATGAATGTATCTGATGCTATGCAAATACAAATGACATGTTTAGAAGTAATAAAGACAGGAGGGCAGCATCTTGACTGCATGGTACTCATGCTAGAGTCTTTGTCACTGGACAACATCCTGATAAATGTGGCTTCCAAGGGATGTGAGCCTAGGTCAAGCAGTTTGAGTGATGTGCTCTTGAATCTTAAAAGCATTTTTGAGTAAGAAATCAATAAGATTTGTGGAACTAATATATATTTATTTTTCCAGATACCCAGTCTACTGTACACAAGTGAATAGACAAGTAAACTTATATTTATATATACCCTATGCACCTGTAAAATGGGCACAAATCTTATGTCATGTTTACCTATAAGGATAGCTAGGCCAAGTGTCCTAAGAGAAAGCATGAAGAGGCATACTCAAAATTATGTCACTGAAGACCCATGAATATATATCATTTATTTCCAGTGGGTACTTAAATTCAGTGAGGCTGATTGTAGGGTCAATTGTAAACCTCCTTATTCTAAAATATTTGGTTCTAATCCAACATGTATATTTACCTAAAAATTTAGTCCTTTGTTGTTTTTAACCTAAACTATTGATGTGCCATATCTATGTGTCTTTTGTCCTGTTGAAAAAGAAAATCTCTATCTCTATATCTATAATTATATTAAATAGCTAATGTCTCATCTATGTATGTACATGTATGCTTACTGCTTATTCAATATCACAAAAGTGAAATTCCTTATATTAGAGTAAACTTGTTCCTTTTTTTCTTTTCTTTCTTGTTTTTTTTTTTTGGATATAGTATCTTGCTCTTATCACCTGGGCTAGAGTACAGTAGTGGCATTACAGTACACTGCAGCCTCCAAGTCCTGGACTCAAACAATTCTCCTGGCTCAGCCTCCCAAGTATCTATGACTACAGGTGCATACCATCATATCTAGCCAATTTTTCTTTTTGTAGAGATGGGGTCATGTCTCCCTATATTGCCCACAGCTGGTTTCAAACTCCTAGCCTTAAGCAATTCTTCTTCATTGACTTCTTAAAATGCTGGGTTAACAAGTGTGAACCACTGAACCCGGCTCTTTTTAATCTCTACTCTTGGCATCAGTATCTATTCAATTGGTCAAGGTGGAAGTTAATTCTTTTTAGATACCTCTTTCCAGTTTAACTTGCACATCTTGACCACTAAAATATCTCAGTTTTATAAAAAAAAAAAAATCTCAGTTTTATCTCCACGTATTCATTCAGGGTGACAATCCTATACTTAATGCCCTTGCTTCTAGTGTCACCTCACTTTCATCACTGCTCTATGGTGATACCAGTGTGATTTTTTCTAAAGTAGATGGACTAATACTAGAGCACACAAGGTGACTGGAATTTGGCTCTGGTTGCCTTCAGATCCTCATCTCCTCTTCTCACTCTCCATCCCCCAATATCATGTGTCCACAAAGAACTGATTATTTTTATACAATTTGAAAACATTTATATATAATGAAGTACATTAACTCCTTCTGGTGTATATTTCTATAAATATATACTATACATACATTTGACAAATGTTTATAGTTATTTATTCCTACAAAAATCAGGATACAGAAAAGTTTCATCACCCTGAAAAATTACCTGATGCTGTCCCTTTGTAGTCAACACTTATCTCTATCCCCAACCTCTGATGAATTCTGATCTGATTTTAGTACCTATAGCTCCATCTTTGACAGGATGGCATATAAATGGAGTTGTACGGTGTATAAAATTTTGAACTATTTCACTTAGCATAAAGGATTTAAGATTCATTCATAGTGTAGTTCTGAACCATTTATATTTACCCTAAGCAGGATAGTCACTCTCTCTAGCCTCCCCTGTTTTCATGACTTTGAGTATTCTTTGTTTCTGGAATGTTTTGTTAGACTGTTGAACATCTACTAATTTGAACAATTCAGCACTTTTTCAATTCCTTTTTCAATACAATGCGACTACTCCAGGCAGCCTTAGGCATTATCTTTTCTGTTTTACTACCTGACATTGGAATGATTTGTGTACTTGTCTCTTTCCTTTAATTCAGGACTGGGAAGATTGTAACCTGTGGGGCTATGTCCAACAGGCCAAATCTACTCCCTCCCCCACCCTACCCCCACCTTTATGTGACAGAGACAGAATGTGGCCTACAAAACCTAAAATATTTACCATGTAGCTCTTTACAGAGAAAGTTTGCCACCTCTCTCTCTACCTGACTATGAAATCTTTGCATTCCGAGTATCTAGTATCAGTTAAAGTTCAGTTAGGAAAACAGAAACCAAGTTAGATATTTTAACACAGGAGGTTTTAATATAATATAATTATGGTTATAATTATGGTTATAAAAATGTTATAAAAGTGAGAGAAACATTCAAGGTTGTATTAACCAAAGCCCTGCAATTGTCCTTGTAAGAGCTGGAAGGCTGCTTAGAAACAAGCAGTTGCTGGAAACAAACAAAAATGGCTCCTATCTTTTTCCTGCCTTCGAATCTCAGGTGAGTGCCTTCAAATGACAGAATCCAGCCAGAGCCCAGTTGGCAATGAAGTCTGAGAAATGTCATTTCCAAGCTGCTAATCTTAAAGGTCTAGGAAAAATATAAAAGCATGAGTGTGTAGGAGCTGAGTGTCTGGATGGTATATGGCACAATGGTATACCATTACACCTAGTAGGTTCTTCATAAAGGTTATTGAATTATATTAAATGATTATATAGTATCCTAAGCACTTCACAGAATACCTAGGTTAATGAAACTATTTTTTGCCTTTAGCTAGTTTACAGTCTAATGAAAGAGAATGAAGTGTGAACCACTATGCCTTAAAGCATGATGGTGTAGCTGGGAAAGTGCTGAATGAGTGCAGAAGAAAGAATAAACTTGGGTTGGAGATGGCTTCTTGCAGGAAATAGTGTATACTTTAGGCATTTCAAAACTGAAAGAAGATTGGAGGAACATTTGCTTGAAAGGAAAAAGCAGAAGCCATTGCTACAAAATATGAAAGTGAGTGGCATTTTGAGGAGTTAATACAGTGTAGCTGTAATTTACTGTACTTTTTTAATATAAATGTATTTAAGTTTTGAAAATAGGATAAACTTAAAGGGCTAGGTGCTGGGTTCATGCCTACAATCCCAGCACTTTGGGAGACTGAGGCAGGAGATTTACTTGAGGCCAGGAGTTTAAGACCAATCTGGGCAACATAGCAAGACCCTATCTCTAAAAAAATTTTTTTTTAATCAGATGGGTATGGTGACACATGCTTATTGTCCTGGCTACCCAAGAGACTGACACAAGCCAGAAGTTTCAGTTTACAGTGAGCTGTGATCAATGATCAGGCCACTGCACTCCAGCGTGGGTGACAAGAGAGGCCCTGTCAAAAAAAATATTTTAAGAAAACAGAATAAATTTTATTATACCATAAACATTAATTTACTTAACAAATTCTTTCTTTAATGTTTCATTATTTTATCTGCATAAGTGTTTGGGGTACAAGTGAAATTTTGTTACATAACGTAGATTGTTTGGTGACCAAGTGAGGGCTTTTAGGATATCACTCAAAAAGCATACATTGTGTTCATTCAATAATTTCTCATCTTCCTCCCATGCCTCATCCTTCCAAGTCTTCAATGTCTGTCATTACACTCTTTAGGTCTTGTGTACACATTATTTAGCTTCCACTTAGGAGTGAGAACATGTGATATTTGTCTTGACTTGTTTCACTTAAGGTAATGACCTCTAGTTCCATCTGTGTGGCTGCAAAAGACATGATTTTATTCTTTTTTATGGCTGAATAGTATTCCATTGGGTTTTTTTTTTTTCCACATTTGCTTACTCCAGTTACCCATTGATGGACACTTAGGTTGATTCTTCATCTTTGCTATTGTGAATAGTGCTGCAGTTAACAAACAAGTGCAATTATCTTTTTGACAGATTGATTGTTTTGCCTTTGAACAGATATCCAGTAGTGAGATTGCTGGATTGAATGGCAGTTCTATTTATAGTTCTTTGAGTAATCTTCATACTATATTCCACAGAGGTTGTGCTAATTTACATTCCCACTAACAAAGTATAAGAGTTCTCTTTTCTCTGCATGCTTGTCAACATCTGTTATTTCAATTAAAAACGTCTACCTAACCCAGGTCCGAAATTCCATAATTAGAATTTGAAAGCAGCTTTATTGCACGTACTAAAATACAAGTATTTAAATTGGCACTTGGAAAGATTATGTACCTTAGCATTAACTTTATATCCAACACCATTTGTTGAAAGAGTAATATTTCTTGCCCCTTAACCCTTGCCCTCACCCCACATGCCACGTTATGTTCCATATTCAAGCATGGGGCGTGCATGCAAAATGCCCTACTCTTTATAGAGGTAGTGGGAATCATGTCATAGTTATGTGCTAGAGATCAAACTTGACTGGAGGTTTCAACTAACTAATTTCTCTATCAAATTTCACATGCTGTATATAACAACCACATTTTGCATAGATGGAGGAGTACATGTAAATATGGCCTCTTAGTTTCCATTTAAGCAGGAGAAATTATTAGAATGAAGATTTTTAAATGACATCTTTATTTTTAAATTAAATGATGTACATGAGTCTGCCACAATTAGCACCCAAAATTTAGTGTGACCTTTATGGCAGCTGGCAATGCTCTAATATTTCTAAGTAGTACATAAAAGGTGAAAGGGCGTATCTCCTTTCAATGTGCATATGTAAGTGCAATAAGTATTAATAGGAGTACATACTTGTGGATAATCCTGGAATGTATATCTATATTTATAATTAGGAACAGTTATGTGAATTTGATATAAATATCTGTCATCAGTGGTGTTTAATTATCTATTTCCCTTATGCATTTCTACAAGAACTATAAGTATAGCATAGCTTACTATTCTTGGGTTTTATAGTAGCAGGTAATGAAAGAGTGTTTAGAATTTCTTTAAATTCATTCATAACAATTTATGTTCAGACTGCATACTTTTAAATATTAGGGTTTTAAAAATTTTTTTTATTTTGCAAAGTCAGATAAGGCATTGTAAAATTTCAAAATGTAATTTTGTGTATGAAACTTACTTCTTAAATTCCTGTTTTTTAATAATCAGAGAATAAACCTCAAAAAGAGAGTATGGCTGTTTCATTATATTCTGCTGTATTCTGAACAGATGCCCCCGTTTCCTGGCTTCTCTTATTTTTCTCATAGTTATTTAGCTTTTTGATTATCTTCTTTCCATGCCATGTGCTTCAGGTATGAGATACGTACAAAACCTAGCAAGAAGTAAAATAAGCATAAAGGGTGTTTGTGTGGAGAATTTAAACTGGTTTTTCTTTCTCTCTTATGTTTTTCTGTATGGAGGGTTATAAGCATTAGAAAAGTGAAGAGATGCTTATTTTGTTAAGCTAGCATTTATGTTCTAGGAATTTTAAGAATTTTGTTAGTAGGATTCTTAATATATTCATACAAACCTTAGAGATGAGCCTGTTTTTCCCATGATTAAATTAATTTTCAAGTGCTGTGGTTTGATTTGTTCAGAATGTTGCTCTTCCTAAAGACTTATAAATCAGATTGCTAGATTTTAGGAAGGTCTTTGCATTTTATATGTCAGATAGAATGAGCCTCCATTTTTCACTGGATGGTCACTATGAGGGCAGGAACCATACCTATTCTTCTCAGTCATATTGCCTATACTTTTTTCTTTTTTTTTTTTTAATCTTCAGTCGCTTTTGTTGAATTATTTAAAATATAAGTAATATTTACAAGTCAATTTAAAAAATGCCCCAACAAAAAAAATTGGCAAAGTACACAAAGTACATCATTATGTAAATACAGAGTAATGTTGCCCAAAGAAAGAAGCACAAGTGGCTGATAATCTTGCAAGATACATAACCTCTTTAAGATCAAATAATAGGCTTGGCACCTGTGGCTCAATCGGCTAAGGCGCCAGCCACGTACACCTAAGGTGGCGGGTTCGAATCCCCAGCCCGGCCCGCCAAACAACAATGATGGCTGCAACCAAAAAATGGCCGGGCGTTGTGGCGGGCACCTGTGGTCCCAGCTACTTGGGAGGCTGAGGTAGGAGACTCGCTTGAGCCCAGGAGTTGGAGGTTGCTATGAGCTGTGATGCCATGGCACTCTACCCAGGGGGATAGCTTGAGGCTCCGTCTAGAAAAAAAAAAAAAAGATTAATATGTAGGCTTGGCCGGGTGGCTCATGCCTGTAATCCTAGCATTCTGGGAGGCTGCCTCAGGAGGATCCCTTTAGCTCAGGACTTTGAGACCAACCTGAACAAGAACAAGACCCCTTCTCTATTAAAAATAGAAAAATTTGGCTTCGTGTCTGTAGCTCAGTAGCCAGGGCACCAGCCACATACACTGGAGCTGGCGGGTTTGAACTCAGTCTGGGTCTGCCAAACAGCAATGACATCTACAACCAAAAAATAGCTGGGCGTTGTGGTGGGTGCCTGTAGTCCCAGCTACTTGGGAAGCTGAGGCAAGAGAATCACATAAACCCAAGGTTGAGGTTGCTGTGAGCTGTGATGCCACAGCATTCTTTTTTTTTTTGAGACAGAGCCTCAAGCTGTCCCCCTGGGTAGAGTGCGATGGCTTCACTGCTCGCAGCAACCTCCAACTCCTGGGCTCAAGCGAGTCTCCTGCCTCAGCCTCCCAAGTAGCTGGGACCACAGGCACCCGCCACAATGCCCGACTATTTTTTGGTTGCAGCCATCATTGTTTGGCGGGCGGGGCTGGATATGAACCGGCCACCTTAGGTGTATGTGGCTGGCGCCTTAGCCGCTTGAGCCACAGGCACCGAGCCAATGCCACAGCATTCTACTGAGGGCAACATAGTGAGTCTCTGTCTCAAAATAATAATAATAATAATAATAATAAAGTAAAAAAAATAGAAAAATTAGCTGGTCACCGCGGTAGGCAGCTACTTGGGAAGCTGAGGCAGGAGAATCACTTGAACCCAGTAGTTTGAGGTTGCTGTGAGCTAGGATGATGCCATAGCACTCTAGCCTGGGATAACAGAGCCTCAAGCTGACCCCCTGCGTAGAGTGCTATGGCATCACAGCTCACAGCAACCTCCAACTCCTGGGCTCAAGTGAGTCTCCTGCCTCAGTCTCCCAAGTAGCTGGGACCACAGGCGCCCGCCACAACGCCTGGCTATTTTTTTTGGTTGCAACCATCATTGTTGTTTGGCGGGCCCAGGCTGGATTTGAACCCGCCACCTTAGGTGTATGTGGCTGGTGCCTTAGCCACTTGAGCTACAGGCGCTGAGCCTCAAAAAATTTTTTTATGTAAAGGCAAAGAAAGTAGAATAGGTAAAACAATTTTTATAAAGAAGAATAAAGTGGGAGGAAACAGTCTACCTGATTTCAAGATTTATTATCTAGCTGCAGTGGTCGAGACTAGGTGATAATGGTGGAGTATGAGTATATAGATCAATGTACTAGAATAGAGAACCCAGAAATAGAGCCACACACATATGCCCAACTGATTTATTATTATTATTATTAAGTCATAGCTGTGTACATCAATACAATCTCGGGGTACAGTGTTGCCCAACTGATTTTTGA